>LD353753.1:5496-16423 GCA_001465055.1 Ptychodera flava | reverse complement strand
GAATGCTGGGATTGAATTATAGAAGAGCGCCCCCTGTGTCAATAATTAGATTCAAAAATTGCCAGTTTTTAGACGGAACGCTATAGTTTTCAGCTTACAAGTGGAAGGTGGGCAGTGCGGTTACCATTGCAATGATAATGATCGCATAATGCGTCCCTTGTTTATCGCAATAGGCTGTTATCATTATAAAAATTGCCAATTTTTGTCCAAACTTTTTACACGCTACAGAAAATCTATACCTGCCCTGCTGCAGGGCGCGGCGGGTTTGACGTCGTGTACGTACGTGAACTGCTTTCATCAGAGGGAAACTGGGCATAGTTGTCATATAAACGTTTATGAAGTAACAATTGCAGTTTATCATGAATCAATACAAATAACATTGCCAATCTTTAATAACCCCTGGCGCGACACTAAGGGCTGAGCCCTATATAATATTATAACATTGACACTGTTGAATGGAATGTTAGTGTCAGTTAATTATTTTGTTTACAGTTCGTTATACAGTACTGTGTTATGCACTATGGTCGCATAATTTTGCTATTTTTTTTTCATTTTAGTTCCTTATGAGCAGAAAAAAAGGTTCTGAACTGACGCGCGCAAGGATGAGAAACAAACTTTTTTATTTTTCTTAGCTTTAACTCTTTTTTTACGCTTGCCTCTGTATCAACAACAGTCTTATAGAATGATCCAGCTGTGCCGGCGTCAGAAGAAAGCTTTCCTCGGTCTAACTCTAACATTACTGGCACTTGTCCCCTGTATGCTTCTGGGGCTTCGAAATGGTAACAAGGCACATTCTGGCATTTCAAGAAAAGAAACGTCACGACAACAGGTAATCTCAAATGGTGTAACACGAGGTGCTGTTTTTCTTTCTAAAACTTACTTTAGGGACCGTTTTTACGACCGGGGGAGGGGCAACAAACCCAGGTTGTCCACTGCAATTGGAAAACTGCAAAGGGAGATGCTTCATACATTTTTGAGACAGCGAAATGGGAGGAGGGTGGTCACTTGCTCTATAAAGTCGACGCTGTCAAAAAGTCTTGTGTCAGTGTACGAAACTTTTTCAGGAAATAAATGAGATTCCCTCATACATGTTTTAATGCTCTGAAGTCAGTACGCTAAAGTCAGAATACAAAGTACAATGTTCATGTAATGGCTTCTTGTATTGGCAAGTCTGTAAAGACCTGTCTATAGCTTTTACAGACAGAATGTTAATAGCAGATTCCATGTCTGTTTTAAAGCCCCATAAGCTGTAACGTTTACCTATTTTTGCCTATTTTTTTGTTCAGTAAAACATGTTAAAACGTCAATAAAATATGTTCATTCTTCCAAAAGGATGTATTTCCGTAAAAATAAATCGTAAATTACCTTCCCCGTCAATGCACAGCCGCTAAAAAATCAGCCGCGCCAAGCGCCAGATGTCAACATCGTTGCATTCCAGTCCGGACCAGAATGGATATTGGCAACATAAAATCGCTCGTTGTTGGCCAACGGTACGTGTTGTGATCCCAAACTAATGTGTGATTCTGCGTTATTTGGTAGGACAATTAACATAGGTAAGTCATCATTGAAAACAAAAATAAGGGAAAATGTCAAAAGTTACAGCTTAGGGAGCTTTAATGGGGTTAGGCAAACCGTAAGCACAAGCTATGAGACATGGTTTAGCCCATGCCTTATACATCATGTACATGGGTCCATATCACACAAACACACTATACTTGAGACATATTATTTACTTCATGGGTGGATATCTATCAAAGTAAGATTAAGTTAGGATAATACCCTTATAACAACTTTATTTCATTGGAGTTTAAATATCAACAACCTTCTAATAAAAAGTTTTGAAGTGTTTACCTATGAGACATGGCTTAGCCTGTACCTAATACATTAGCAGATATGGTGCAAAAATTGACACTTGATAAAAATTATATATACTCCATGGTGAATGTGTCTTGAAGTAAGACCTATTTCAGATACATTAATTAAAATTTTGAAGACTCAACATCAACAATCTTATAATAGATATTAAATAAAGTCTACGGGGTTATCAAAATTTTGCTTAGGTGGGGGATTCACTGATTTTGACGGAGGCAGTAGAAAATTTTGCCGGCCCATGCCCGGCCATACCACTCCAGCCGTAAAAACTGAACGGTTCCTTGTCACACGATTGTGTGATGAACGCAAACCTAGAACCTAAAATATCTATCTGCTAAAAGGTCTGTCTATATCATTATATATATATATATATATATATATATATATATATATATATATTTACATATACATATACATACATACATACATACATACATACATACATACATACATACATACATACATACATACATACATACATACATACATAGACAGACAGCTACTCAGTTACGTTATGATAGAGCTTTTAATTCTGTGCTCGATGATGAGATAAGGTGTTTCGCGATATTTGAGAAACTAAATTTGTTACCTGGCTATCCCATATTAGCTAACATAAGGCGAAATCATGTTTTTATTTTACATCTCGGGCACCTATCGATAGGTATAGTAACAGTGGCCCGACTTCATGTTCGATACTTTTAGACAACAACTTCTGAATCAGATAGTGCAGAATACGACAGTTACCATGGCGATATCACATCACCATCAATACTTGGTTATACCAGCGATGTTAAGTATTTGTTACCTTTACTGGAATATAATTGGAATGAAGACGGGGGGGCCTGGAAAAAAAACAGGAAAGATGAGGGGGTCCTAGATTTTTTCTATAATTTACTAAGGGGGGCGTGGAAAAAAATCATCCAGAAAATAGAAAATCCTACACCCTCCCCCTGGAAGTAAATTCTGAATCGTCCCTTAGCTCTCTCTCTCTCTCTCTCTCTCTCTCTCTCTCTCTCTCTCTGTTTACACCTAAGAAAGTTGCAGCAGTATAGTATTAGACTGTGTAATCATACTTCATAGGGAGATTTTTAATCATCTTCCATTACAATTTCTTTCTGCGCATGACAACTCGACTCAGTCATTTTTCACGATTAGGACGATCTAAATTCATGGTGACCTTCTTTCCAGCAAATCTTGGTTGACTTAAAATCTAAACACTCTGTCGAGAGGATTATAACCCAGGCTGACGTCACCAAATTGGCGGAGATGAAATCCTACGCCGACCACACGAACATCATTTCTCTCATTGAACAAGAGATCTGCTTGCGTAAGTCCTGTCATATTTACTTAATACACAAACTAACATCCGACTCTAATTAACCTTGACATCTCATCGTCCGGATACCTTTGTCTTAAGGAAGACCTTCGTCCCTTTACCTGCACAGCGTTAAACATTCTGGATATGAACTATCGAAAGCTCCCTTAGAATATTGCGAACACGGTAACTCTGCAAAATTTACATAGAAACGACACTTGAAGGGCGCCAAGGGGTTAATTGGTCTTGTTATAATATGTGAATTATACCGATGAAGGTGTAAGTATTTCCAAAAATCGATTTGCGTGGTTTTTCGATGCAAGTACATTCAACGAGATACTTATATTAATATTAGGGAACGAGCACAATTAACGGCAGGGGGGCTTGAAGAGAAAATATGTGGTGCATATATTTTTCACAGCCCCCCTTAACACCAGCAAAAAATTTAGTGGCCCCCCTCCCATCACCGGCAACAAAATTTTTGTGGCCCCCCTCCCCAAAAAAGAAAGATTACATAGGTACAAAGTTGTACACATATATGTAATCCTTATAACTTTTAATATATGCTTTAGTGAAAACAACATTCTTGCATTCTTGAAATAAATAATAAACAAATAAATATATAAATAATAAACAAACAAAATAACATATGTTCAAGCTTTACTTCTTGTAACAACTACAGCTACTTTTCAGTATTGTCTTGTGCTATTTTAATCTCAAAGAATGATGGAATTACCAAATACCTTATAAACAATCTACAAGTTCATTCAGTGCTGTTATAGTTGTTATAGTTGAAGCATTGATTTAGACATGAATTATTTTTAATGATGACAGTGTACACTGCACATCTCCAAGTTAGTCTAACAAGCTCAAGTCAATTTTCGATAATAATATTGCTCATTTTACAGATAACAACTGCATTGTGAGGTTTAAGACTTGGTATTTCATCATGCTACAAGAAGTTTAACAAGGACCTCCAGCTTCAACAAGGAACAAAAATGCTGGAAAATATTCTCTGTCTGTCATGGTGTAAAAAATTTTGGTGGCACACCCCTTACCTTCCCTAGAATTTTCATGGCCCACCCCAAGAACACTCATTTTTTTCGTGCCCCCCCCCCCCATTTTCTCTTCTGTCCCCCTGCCGTTAATTGTGCTCGGTCCCTTAGGCCAGAGGAAATCAGCACATTTCACTCTGTCGAGTTATGACAGAGAATAACGGTTGAATTATTATATCGTTATAGACGGTAACCACTACTGAAATCTAAGACTGTCTAAGCCTAGAACTAAGGGGAGAACCATTTGATTTCTTGGGAGGGGTATGGAGGAGTAATTTTTTTTTTTTTGCTAGGCAGAGTGACAGCAATTTTTTTTCTACTGTCAGACCTGCATTAATTTTTTTTTTCAAATGGAGTAGCAGAGCAATTTTTTTTATTTGTCATCAAGTTTGTAATGCGTTGTTCATAACTATACCACGTCACTGGTTCACAACTGTACCTATTAATATCTTGTTCTGTGCAAGTAGAAAGAACTAGCAGTTTGTATGAAAGATGTCTACCAACCATACTTCTGCTACTTAATTTTTTATGTACAAGCGGTAACTGGTAAAATATCCCTGAGGAGCTAAATGATCCGGGGAGTGCTGTACTCCTGACCCCTGTGAATTGCTTTCCTTTAAAGGTATACAGTCACCGGTAATCTAAATATGCCCATATATGGTCAAAGGGGCGTTCCTTGGTATTCAAAATGCCCATGTGAGGGCGCTGTTTTTAAAAGCGGCCACCCGCTTAAAATCTGTGATTGGTTAGATTTTCTCTTTCCATGGTAACTGTAGCAAAATTGGAACAGGTGACAGTATACCTTTAAGCCATCATAGTATTACCAGGAACCAGAAGTTTTCATAGCTGTAGTTTAATACTCATTTTTTTATTTATGTTATTTTACTGAGATTCATCAGTGTCTTGATGAGAAAGCCAGCGTTTCACACATCACAGGATGGTTCTATATATGCATTTTAAATTGCATCAAATGAAAACAAAATGGAATTTCTAGTATATTTACAACTTTAAATTATAGAACACTTTTCTGGCAAATCAACTTTGCTCAGTACTATACCTACTTTTCTTTAAAACAGTCAATTCTTTTTAAGTTCTCAGGGAAGATGTTATCTTCTGTGGTCAGAGAAACGAGGCTCAGACATTGTATTTCACAATATTTGTTGTTCCTCAAATTTTCACTGTCAACTTGTACATCTTTCTAACAAATTCATATGGAGAGAATAATATATTGGTTTTAATATTAGTTTATTGACCCCTGTCTTGAGGTTTAAATTTTCACAATTTACAGAAGCCAAATTGTCCCCTTTAGATAGTGCCTATGCCATTGAGATATTGCGACAGAAATCCTGAAATATTTATTGGGTCAGAAAAGGGAAGGAAAATATTGAATGCACTGAGGTGTAAAGTAGACCTATGTAGTGCATGCTTATATCATAAGTGCTGGAAAAAAACATAAGAATATCTTGTAAAAACATTTGCGCCGCCTATGGCGGCGCGTCGGCAAAGAGTACATAAGAATAAGGTTTCCAAATTTTGCTCATTTCAGGTGCATTGTGACAATTTGTTTTCACTTCTGTCAGTTATGACAATTTTTTTTCTCAAGCCATTGCAGGATCAATTTTTTCCTTCTATTTCACCTGGTGACAATTTGTTTTTTCTCAAAATCCTCCATATGCCCCCCAGAAATCTAATGGTTCTCCCCAACCACAATATCAACTATTTGCCAATGAAGATAATTATATAGGTCTTAACATTTGAGTTAAACGATTTCGTCCTGTGGGTTTATGTTAGGGCTATTCTGGTTCTTTCGACTGTGACACGCTGACCTGCATAATTATACAACCTCTCAATGCACAACGTTGCCGATTATTCGTGATTCATGGTCTCTATAATTTCCCTCGATAGGTGCCAGAGTGTTTCTGCCTTGGTTTACGAAAGATGCATGGAGTTCATACGTCGCTACAGAGAGGCATGCACATGGACTTCCTTCGAGGGGACTTTCCGACCTGCCGCAGATGCCTAAAGAGGCACTTACCTTCAAATGGTTACTTTGATATTTTTATTTGGTACTCAATTCTTCACAAAAAAATCTTGTTACCATAATTATCTTCTATGATCTCCATAAGTTCATGCAAGGCTCAGCGGTAATAGGCCATTATACCGATTTATTTAACTGCCCATCAATATACAACTATTTGAATAGTAACTGCAATGGAGGCTAATTGTGACATAAACAAGCAAAAGATATTTAAAAACAGCGGAAGAATGCAGCAAAGATTTAACTTTATCTACCCATGACATTTTTCATTTTGCAATCTGCATGCTCTTTACCTCTTCATGATAAAAATGAACAGAAATGCATAATCAGTTCATCGAGTCAACGGTTTTGAGTGTTCCATTAAACAGTAAAGGGACGTGATAAAGAAATACACTCTTATAATTGCCTTTCTTGTTTCATGCACAATAAAACTCTCTTCAAACATGTACATTTTGCAATCGTTTGGGATGTAAGGGCATTTGTTCGGAGGGCGCCCCCTACGGGCACAAATGTTCCTTTTTGCAGTGAAAGCAGACATACCCATCTCACCATACCCTCAATAGTGTCAATTTCATTTTCTATTTAGACTATTTGTACCATCTGTACAGGGGTTGCCGTTCAGAATCAACGAAAAATGATAAATTTGAAATAAAAAAGAAAGAAAAATAGGTGACCCGAATTTTGGGAACAAATTTTAGGGACAGACATTGTTCTATTAGAGGTATAAACAAAAACTTAAACATCACAGTTTCTTTACAAAAATCCTAAACTTTATTTTATTTGACTGTGACTGTACTATACGCTAAAGGCATCCACGTTTAACGTTGTACAGGTTATGGATAATACAACGACAATATGAACGAATGGAAAGCCAAGCACTAGAAATGAAAATTGTTTTATTGCAACAATACTTTGAATTATTAACACTGTAAATGTTTAACATTGTAAATGTTCCCGATAGATTGTAAAATCATCTCACGAAAGTGATTGCGCCATTCCTTCCCTTTTTCATTTACTCACTCACTCACTCACTCACTCTCTCAGATCACGTGCGGTGATAATGTGAATATTTAATCGTATAGCCACCTCCAACCTCGTCCAAGACCTCTTGATAACGTAGTTATGCATGTGGTAAACCTTAGGTCCATCGTGGAAGTTCACGTCACTGCATTTCGAAAAGATTGAAAAAGCTGGATACACACCTCTCCAGCATGACTGAGTACAATGTGACTCTCTCCTTTTGACAATCATTGTAATCAATGTAACATGATTATAAAAGTTATGAGACTCTCTACGGAGCACTCTCTGCCATAATGCAATGTTATAGAAGACTACAGTCGCATACGTGTACACATTGAACATCGAGTGTTGAAAACGTCTTCTTCAATGTCGACAGCAATATATAGAAGTCGTTATTTATATCACAATAATAGAATAACCTTACTGTAAATTCAATGCAACATTCTTACAATTTCTGGATACATGCGTGGTGAGGTGACCGATACTTAGATGTATTATTGCATAATTATTGCATAATTATTTAATAATTTATAGAATACAATAATATGGCGTTTTGATAAATTCTCTTCACATGTAAACGATTCTCCAGATCTAGAAACGAAGCTGTTGCTGCGAAGGGTTAACTTGATATGTTGCATCTTTGTTTATATTGAAGGCGTTTATGAAACAACAATTCTTAGATAAAAGTGACCTGAATTCGTGTACCTTTCAACTATCTATTTATGTATCATTGTGCTAGCGCTAGCAGTCATGTATAGCTTGTAAATATTAAAAATCCCCTAAGTAGCTTAGAACGATGATAACCTTACATTGTATGCTCTACTTTTGTTGTAATATTTTGTCGTTGGTGGGTGGTTATTGCGTATTGTTAAATGCATAAATAAGTTTTCTTTCAATTGGTATCCTACATGCAATTCTCTGAAGACTTAATAGAAGAGACATTTGTGATGATTTCTCCTACGTTGAGGGAAATATTTTGTAGCCTATTTCAGGAACGAAATCTAGCATGGCTATCGAATTCCTCCAAAGTAAGCTTGGGACAGGGCTGACTTTCGATCTGTAATAAAGAAATTTTTTTTGAATTCACAACTGCAATCAGATGTACCTGTTGACTTCCCACTTCAATTATCCTCTGTAACAAGCGTTTCGTACCATAAATTACATGTAATAACAGAAAGGACTGCCCGTGCAATGCTGTACTCATTTCGTTTTTTATATCACGTAACCAAATCGATGTAAAACGATATAATCATAATATTGGAGTTGCATTAATTTAATGACGACATTGAATGAATATGCTGAGAGGAAAATGAAAAAGACAACTTTGATTGCGTCATTGTAAAACGATTGTGTAAGATGCCATGAAAGAAGCCGTGTTAATGTGAAGGCACTGAAATGAAAATATTATACCATTGTGATTAGAAAACTGTTCAATACAGTCACTAAATATTGTCACTCGAAGCTCATCCAAAATTACAAACAAATGCGGTTTGGGACATTCTTTGTTTCAACTCCCAAACTGGTTTTCACTCGCGATTAATTCAGTATGGTGATAGGGGTCTAAAGTACATTGCCATACACTAACGTTTTTTGTTCGTTCGCGTTCTTGGATTCGCTCATCAACACTGTTTTTCATGCCTCGTTGCTTTTTTATTTGTATATTTTTGGACAGACTTCAGTTAATGCCCCGATGTTCGCTTCAGTTTCATTGTGAAAACAGATTGGGTATATTTAAAGCGTTTGCAAATGCGGGAACAAGAATCCAATTTGTCAGATAGGTTGAATGTTAAGTGTCATAACGTTAAGACTCCTTTTCACTTATTTCTACCTCGCGGCCTCCATCGTTACCCGACTGTTTATCCCAGTGACCTGTAGTTTTATACGGAAAAATGGGGACTTTTTGCCAGACGGTGCGTCGCAAATCGATGTCCTTAGGTTTTAACCGAAAACGAAGAGATTTCCAATTTCCGGAATGTTCTAGAGAACACGTAACTCTTCCCACGGAAAAAACCTGTAGGGAAATTAACAGACCACTGAGAAAGCAAAAAATATATCACTTTTAAATATAGGTGCTACACCGAGGTAATTCGGGGGGGGGGGTAATTTTCAGAAGCTGAGGCCGCGCAGTTCTGTACTAGACATAAGTCCGCCTTTTCCTAATTTCACGAACTTATAAGTTGACAGAAACCAACCTTTTCAGGGTACTGAACGGGAACAAGCATAAATAGCATGCCACTTTTCTTGCAAACTTCAACACTGATTTGTCAGGACCAGGCCTGATCAACCTTCCGCCTCACCGGCAGTTGGACGTTTCGGGGGAATATTGAAAACGGGGGCGATTTTCTAGCGTGATGTAGCGGTGAGTTGGAAGGAAATTTATGGGCGGAAAGTGAAATTATTGGCGGGAAAACTTCCAACTTTGCTAGCCAAGTGTTTCTTCGGACAGAGACCCCCTGTGTAACAACTCTTGCCTGAATGTTGTTAGTGACAGCAACATCGTACAGGAAATGGCCTGTATGCAGTCAATCATGTAACTCGTTACCATTGCACTAACTTCACACTTCGAAATGACAACACCGTCATGTGACCTCGAGGAACATATCATGGCGCTTTTTCCACCATTAAACTGACCAACCATGAAAGAAAGGAGCAATGCTACCAGTGAGAAGGGCAATATAAATAACTCGACTCTCAAGACCTACATTGAAAAACTGAGACACAGTAGAAGAGACAATCTATTCGACAATCATCTGTGAAAATCTGGTGGACTTCTGTTCACGCGTTCTCGAGTTAAACTCTTTTGAGCGTGCTGCAAAGTGATAAAATGCCGAACTGAGAAAAGGGTGATTAAGTAAATTTGTTCGGTTTTTGCTTTATGAATGGTCATAAACAATTTACTCGACAGATAAAACACCAAAACAAGATAGTGCTATCATCGTTTTGGCCAGAACAGTATTTTCACTCATTGAAATCAGTGTCAGCGGTTAAAATAAGGCTAAAAAGAGCGATTTTCGGGAGCGATGTCACCTCATCAGACCACGATGTACACAGTGGCCGATGACTAAATAAACTTGAGGAGTACCCAGGAAGGGATTATGCATAATTATGACGGATTAGCTGTAAGTTGTAGACAGAGTATTAACTGTTCGACCTAACTGTCGGGACTGCTACGGCATCTCGATGCCGTCGACACAAGCGTAAATATAATGTAATTTTATGTCAGCATTCGATCTCGGAAAGGGTTCATAGCCGCGGAAGTTCTGATTGAGCGATCCCGATAATGAGTGACATAGCGAATTGAAAATCGGTTGACACCACAACTAAAAGAACCTGCATTCATGTAGATCACGGTCCCTCCACAAAAGGGACCGTGTGGAGATATAGATCGGCAGTGTCTGTGATTATGAGGGCAAAAAGGACCTCCATGCTGCGATTCAGTCAGCTGCTGTTTTTTTCGAACTTCACGCGCCTTGAAAACAGATAAGGGAGCGTTCAGTTATTATGGCCGGGGGTGGGCCGGCAAATTCTTTCTGCGCATCAGTCAAAATAAGTGAACCCCCCTACCCATTGTACCAAAAAATTGATGACCCCCTTTCAAGATGACAAAAATTTCATGACCCCCCCCCC
>LD353742.1:84991-119783 GCA_001465055.1 Ptychodera flava | reverse complement strand
CGATACCTACGACATTATGGATTAAATGGATATGAAAGTTAGTTAACGAGATCGTTCAGAAAAAATTCTCTAGAAACCTATCGGAACGATTTTTCTGAAACTGTAGAATGTTTCATCTGAATCATGACATCACAAATTGCTAAGCAACCGGAACGGTATTGCGAAAGTCATACTGGAAAAGGTATTGTGCAACATCCCTACAGTTCCGGTAGGGTAAGTAGCTGCACATTGTAGAGGATGGGTCCACTGGTCATCAAATATAACAACCATTCAAATTCTCCCGGTTCTTTCAGTGTTGGTTCCAATAACTATATCACGCCTAATTCGCTCATTCAGAGCTGCTGGACTCCGTCTGTAGAGCTTGAAAGTGCCAGTCAATTGAAGTCTGTGTTGAAGAGTCTCCGTCCATTATTGAAATGTGGCTATTTCTTTCTGTACAGATGTTGAAATACCAGGAAAAACACTGACGTCAGTTTCCTGTTTCCTGTAGGCTGAGTAATCTGTGGTGACGTCAGCGCTAGCTGTTCCAGAGGTCACCCTCACTTCATGTAGGGACCTACCAGCAGCTTTTCATGTCTATACATACTCCACTGGATTATTTTTAGATAACCATCTGTTAGCCATATCAATGACAAAGCCCGTTCCGACTCCACGGTTACCGCATATTGGAGCAACGAGTAGTGTTCTGGGGAAGGGAGGTGGCACAAAAACAACTAGCTTGACTCCGTCGACCGGCCGGAATGATAACATGAGGTAATAATTATTTTTTTAAAAATTTTAGTATAGTATAGTCATAGCTAGCACTGAGTTACCTGACTCAGTGGCCTCTTACGCGCATGTGCGTAAGAGTGGATTCCCTTGTAGTTATTTCAAATAAAATGGTTTAAAAAATTCGACCGAAAATCCAATATTTACTTACTACTAACAGGAATTGTTCACTGCCCAGAGTGCAGTGAGCTTGATAAATACAATAAGACAAGCCTCAGAGTTGTCAAGTCAAGATGTTCATGTGACAGATAATTATAATTTTGTTCAGATTTACAGTTGAATAACTTCAATGAAAGAATGAAATCATGCAATGAATCATTATTATCTCCCAGAATATTTCTGAACACTGAAACTGCCCAGTTATTATCGTGATTTAGCAAAAACCTTCCCTTGGCAAAAATCACTAGGAAACCCATATATTCATTCTGGGTGCTATATATCATAATCCATAAATGTGAGCAGAACTTTGTCAATTCTCATACCATACATGTACTTGTATACTGTAATTATTAATTTTATGGACAACAATCCAACTCCACTTTCTATGATTTAATAAGGTGTAAACTATATCATGTGAGTGTTCAGTGAGGGACTGTGATTTAGATCACTCTTTAACATTTTAAAATTTTCTTTTCCAGGATTTCTACTGAGAGATGATGCATCAAAGACTTATTACCTGTAAAAGAAGGCCACCAGTCCACCAGCCTTTCAGTAATCCTTAAAACGTAGTGTGATCTTTTGACAAAGATAAAATTTGTCCAAAGTTCTCTTTCTTGCCAGTAATAAGGCTATGTTCACAAACACTTCTGAAGCGGATGGTGGGGTAGGGGGGAGTGTTCTGCCAAGCTTTTGCATCAGTGGGGTCTGAGGGCCCATGGAAGCTCAAAAAGCAGTCACTATTGAAAAAGGGGTCATTATCAGACAATTATACACTTTATTACATGCCATACCCGTGTTGTTGTTTCAAAGCTCGAACTCACGCTCACAGTTTCTGCAAGTACAGCGGTTTTATGGTCTTACACAGTCTGCATGGCGAGTAAGTGTACTCGTTCGTAAATTCATGTTGGCTCAGGTCATCGTATTCTGTTTATTATTATGCTTCATGCATACTTTGCAAGTCATTGAGTTCTTTTTGGCATCGTAGTGGAGTCAGCTGAAATGGCGTAACAATTTTTCATGAATTGTCGAACATGCCTCAATGAAGGTTGAGTTTCCGATGTGGATGGTTGTGATTTAGTAAGCATTTAATGCGGTAAACTGTAATTGATGTTGAAATGTGGTAAAAATCTAGGGAAAACATACTGAGGTGATTTTAGCAGGTTTGGTTTCCAACAAATATATTCCAAAATGTTTTCAATTTGAGTATCAATGTTGTAAGAAGTTGAACACTTTCTGCCATATGGTTATTGTATATCTCATGCAAAGATGGTCAATACACAGGGACGGACCATTTTTATCACCTTAGGAGGGGGGGGGGGTCCTGGCAGATTTTGAAAAAAAATCAAAACAAATGTCAATAATAAAAATCACCCAGAGAATGTTTTACAAAAAGAAAAGGCGGGAGAATGGAAAAAAAACTATGTACAATGGATCGGTTAAACAAGATAATATACCTCATCAATCTTCCAGACACCCAATCCCCACCCCTATATCAAATGGTCAATCCTTGATGTCTTTTTGCACGTATTTAACCCAGTGTTTATCAGTTTTAAGATGTCAAGTTAGGAAAGGATTTGAAAGGACTAGTCTTGAGTTTATCACAGTTAAATTTCTTAACTTTATCTCTTGTGTCATCATCTTCATGTAATTTGTTAAGTTTGTAAGGTGTTCCAAATGTGGATGCACCAGTTGTACTGGAAACAAACAATGTTTACTTTTCCATGTAGGGTTTCTGAGTTAATGATTTTATGTTGAAATCTCTCCATGTTTCTGGTGTATGGGCAGAATGTAAACATTGGTTGCATGTTATGTATTCAATCTTTGTCAAATATTGTTCATGAAAATTAGAGAACAGTTTGCTGTGTGGTTGGAAAAGATAACATATTTGCCGATACATAAACTGCCTTGCAGATTGATTGTCTTAAAAATTATCACAGAAGTAGAAAGGGAAAAGAAACTAATCAAATTGATGTAACATATTCACCCTGAGTGCACGTAGGCATATATTTTACTATTTTATTATAACATTCAGTTTGATGTTATATCTTAATATCTCTTTCCATGGACCAAGTCACACTTGGGGGCCAATGTCATCATTCGCTGCCAGTCTGTGTATGTCAATCTGTCTGTATGTAAGTCCATGTTACATACAATTGTTGGCTTGTTTTGATAACTATATGGGAGAGAAAAGTGACATTGTCACTAATTTCTTGTTACTGAGGTGAAATGAAACATATGTGACTTCTATGTATTTTGTCTATTTCATGCCATATTTGTAAAGGAACTCATTCATGGATTTGGTATTTTAATTTCAGTGGTTTTGTGATGCCTTACAATGTTCAAAGGCTTAAGTAATATTTATGGCATCAGGTTTCTTCAGCCAAGGCAACATATTTTGTTTTGTCTAATTATTTTTATAGCTCAAATTATTTTTACATCAATAAACAAGTGACAATCATCTGAAACTAGTGTGAAATAATACTTGAAATTTGGACACTAATGCAAATCCTCATATTAACATGACAGGAAATGGAAATGTAGCAGCAGTAAATGTTGGAAGACACTGTATCTACACAGACAGGAATTTTGAGAGGCTACACATTGTCTGCAACATTTTAGGTGCTGTGATGGACGTCGACTCTGATGAATGAAGAGCATCTTGTTAACCTGTTATCTGAGGTGAATAGCGAAGAGTGATTTTACAGATTGGATAATCTTTCTAGGACCATTGGCCAGACATTATTGACATTTGGTATAAGCCATGACTTAGGTCAGATTAACACTTTCCCAGAAATACTCATACTCTGAAATATTGTACAGACTCTTAAGTTATGAGCTTGCACATTTCTAGAAGATTTATCATGGTTTGCAAATAGGTGCCAAACAACTGTTTTCGACTTTGTAGGATTTTCGCCATGTCTGTAAATATCAAATCCAATATGCACACCTGGCAATGGTGCTGCTTTAAGCCATTTGCATAATTTACATTTGCAGAACTAGTTGGCAAACAGTACCAGAGAGACCTCTCACATATGTTTTAAGTACATGTATATTTTTTAGAATCATTTTAAATATAAAACTGACAAACAGGAAATTGTTTGATATAGTATATTCAAGGTTGTTTGTTGAAATAGTAATATCCCAGGAAATAAAAATTATCCATAGGATACCATTGACATGACCTTTTTGACTCTAATATTTCTCTGATGTCATATATATAAGTGGGCCCTGTATGATTTAAGGTCATTTCATAATGGTTCTCGATAGACAAGGGTAACAACTGCACGTTCCTTACCTTTTTAAATTCCATCACACATTGATCCTTGAGAAAGTCACAATTTTACCTCTAAAACCCTTTAAAGTTTCAAGGACTCGGCTGGGTGGTCTCTGAAAGTTTCAAGGTCTCATCAGGATAGTCCTTGAAAGATTCAGAATCTCATCTGGGTGGTCCCCGACAGTTTCAAGGACTCATCTTGGTGGTCCCTAAAAGTTTCAAGGTCACACCAGGATAGTCTTTGAAAGATTCAGGGTCACATCTGGGTGGTCCCTGAAAGTTTCAAGGACTCATCTGGGTGGTCCCTGAAAGTTTCAAGGTCAAGTCAGTGTGGCCTCTAAAAGATTTATGGTCTCCTAAGAGTGGTCGCTGAAAGCTGCAAAGAAGTCTCTGTACAGTCCCTGAAAATTCCAGTCAACAACTGTTGGCTCCTGGCGTTAATACTTTAAGGTTTCAACAGACAGATGATATTGATTACATTTCTTTGCATCTACCAAAAATAGTTCATTTTTAATAGCAGGGCTGAAATAGTTCAGTGATTTTTTAAAGTTTTCAGGCATTGATTTGCACACTCACAAGAAAAGGGTAGTTTAATCAAATTTACCAGGTCTTATTTCCTTATAAATGAAATGAATAAATGTACAAGATAGTTTCCTAACATCTACCAAATTATTTGAAAGAGAGATCACCAAAAAACATACACTACAGAAGAACTGATTTGGGTAGAGGTAGAAGGCCATTTTCCCATCGAAAATTTACAATTTTATCATGCATCGTTTGGTGAGAATAGCAAATGCCTGCAAATCAACCTTGGAAAGGGAATTTGTATTTTCACTCAAACCTAAACAAAATTGACAAGTCAGTTACATTTAAGGGGTTCTCCTTTCCTGAGAGTGTGAAAAGCTAGACAAAAATGTAACATTTGTTAGAGATATATTTGATGATTGTGCAATTATCAATAATTTATGTAATTTGCCCCCGTCTTAGCACAATAACACTGTTAGATTGATTATTTTTAAATAGCTTATAACATAATGCAAATCACAAAATGGTTCCAATTGTGTTGAACACAAAAAATATCACACAAAGATATAAACTGAAAGTGCTCACGTGTTTCTCAACAGGTTCATTTATAGTAGTTCACTTCACAGAATGTTGGATATCCAGTAAACAGACTCAACAGTACTCAACAGAACAACTTGACCTACTAATGTGACCCCTAGATGGAAAAATATGACTTTGCGTTTGACAAAATTAGAAACTTAGTTGTCAAGCATTGAAATTAACTGCTGATCACTCGACATGTATTGACATTTATGAGACACTACTGGACACATGAAATAATACAGTATATCATGAAATACTGCATACTTTTTGACTGTTATGAAGTTGTGTCAAACAATTGTTTATTTGACCTGTCTCATATTAAAGTGACTGACAAACAACGAGCAAGGAGATGTTATGCAACATTTGCACACCTCAGGATAATCACAAACCAAAACACAAGAACAAAGACAGACATTCTGACAGCAATTCAATTGAGCGCACGACGCGGAGTAGAAGACAGACTTCCGATAAGACAAGATGTGTATACGGTCTACTGCCAGAGTAAGCATCTCTGACGAGGATATATTGTATAATGTTTTTCAATACTCCTATCAATAAACCAAATTCATACCAATATAATCAACACCCGTGTGAGGCGGTAATAAGAACAATCAGATATCTGTTAAGACATTATATGTAGAAGGTTTCATCAACTTTCGCACAGTACTCTAATAGTTAAATCACTAATTACAAAACTTTATTGAATATGTAAATGAGCTAATTATTAATTTGACACGCCCAATGCTTCTCAGTAAAATTAAAACATTTATCAGATCAATATGTGTAGCAAGTTTCATCAAATGTAATGCTGTAATTTTCGAGTAATATCACTAATTACAAAGTTCATTAAATATACAAATGAGCCCTTAATTAACTCCACACAACTAAATGCTTTATACCACAATAAGATATCTGTCGGATCAGTATCTGCAGCAGATTTCATCACATTTGGTGCAGTTATTTCTGTGTTATATGACTAATTACATAACTTCAAAAAATATGCAAATGAGCTATTTGTTAACTTGACACTGCCAAATGCTTGTCAGTACAATTAGATATTTCCCAGATCAATAGCTGTACCAGATTACACTGACTTTTGTGCCGTACTTTCAGAGTTATATACCTTATTACAAAGTTCATTAAATATGCAAATGAACACTTAATTAACTTGACACTACTAAGTGCTTTACACCACAGTTAGATATCAGTCAGATCAGTACATGCAGCAGAATTCATCAAATGTGCTGCAGCTATATCGGAGTTATATTACTAATATAAAACTTCATGCAATATGCAAATGAGTTATAATTATTTATTAACTTGACACTGCCCAATGCTTCTAAGTATAATTAGATATATGTCAGATCAATATTTGTTGCAAGTATTATCAAGTTCGGTGCAGGAATTTCAGAGTTCTGTCACTAATAATAAAAGCTCATTAAATATGCAAATGAGAAGATAATTGACATGACACTCATAGTATCATCATAATGTTCTGAGATCGTCATCTGTGAAACGTTTCATGAAATTTTGTGCAGTGTTTCTTGATATATGTCTACACTGTCATTACCATCTCCATAGGGAAACCATTGTGCGGAAAAAAATGATATTGCATAACTTCATTAATATGCAAGCTACACTAACCAAAATCTATTCAGTTCTTGCAAGTAGCATATGGTACCTGTGTACCAAATCTAAATTGAATCTGTGCAGGTGTTTTTGAGTTATCGTACAGAGAGACAGACACACACACACACACTAACACACACACACACGGACAGACAGACAGACATCGCTATGACATTAGCCCACGTGAACACGTGAGCTAGAAATAACAATCAAACCGTTAAAAGAAGGGGACCATCAGTTCTTGACACTGATGATCTATAAGAAGGCCCATGATAATGAGTGGATAACAGCTGACCATGGAATACATTGATCTTGCAACGAATGACTCCAATTTAACCATGGCAATGGACAATGAATGACCTTGAATTGACCATAATAACCTCAGTGATTGTTTGACCCTTAAAGACAATAAAATGACCATCATTGATCATGAATGGACGTGTCAATATACCGTTTGTGATCTTCTGTGGCTCTTAAGGCTGCGTTCACAAATAACGATTAGGGGGGGGGGGGCTGGAGGAATCTCGATTGAAATCTTATTTTTTTCAGATCCCCCCTAAGTACCCTTAAAAATTTTCAAATGCCCCCCTCTATATCGTCAAAATTGTTCAAGTCCCCCCCTATCACAGGTCCGCATATTTGTAAGGATTTGAGCGCAGAAAAAATAAACATGTATTACGCTGTTCTGCTCACAGGTGTTCAACACTACCTGTATTAGCACTTTGTATAGTCATATTCCCAAGTCAAGTTCTTTAAATGCATCAGTGAATTTTTAGATTTATTGATCTAAAAGCCACCTTAAGTTAATCCAACTGTGGCCAGGTCAATTGCTCCTGTTGAAGAGCACACAAAATGCAATCATGAGAGAGTAGGAAAATTGTGAATTCTGGCTAATTGCGGTATTGCACAGTGACCTACCAAAAAATTGTTTCAAAACTACAAGACCTATATGAATTAGATGCTACTCAAAATTGACAATACTGGAAGGTTAAAATATTCCATCAAATAAATGTTTTAATCTCTGAAATTTTGGGTGTGATAATTGCAAATTTGGTTAAAAAATAAATAATTCCATTTGGTCACATATTTTTTCATTTAGTCTTTACTATTCAAAGTTTTACTTCTGTATCATTTTATAATGAGAGTGTGAAAATTTAGAAAATCAAGCATGGTATCCCTTTCTTTTTTCTTTAATATTTGATTATTCTCATATGCCAGAATTCAAACATTTCTATGTTTTCTCCCATGTGTTGCTCTCTGGCCTGATCTTGTGTACAAGTGAGTTTCACTGTCATGAGTGTCATTTGACCAAAACTCTTTTTCAACTACCATGTACATCAGAGTCAGAGCTGTCTTTGTCACTGTTCAGGTATGCGGTGACAGTGACACTGCAGTAGCAGCGTAGTATGATAGTGACAATACCCGTAGGCAGTAGCTGTATTAACTTTGATAATTTTGGCAATATTTTTGTTCAGTTTTACAACTGCGTTCTTGTTCTACTCCCTACAGCATGTTGAATTGTCCATTATTCAGCTTGCTATCACAGCCTATGTACCGGTATGTGTACCATGCATTTGTATCACTGACAACTGACTGTCAGTCTGGACTCCAATTAAATTATCACCAAATATATATTTATATTTATATATACAGGCTTTGTCGACAAATAAATATTGTGTGTTTGAGCATGCTGTAGGGAGATAGCAAGAAACTAGTTGTTATATTGCATAGAAATATTGCAGAAATCATTAACAGTTGCAGCTTCTGCCCTGTTACGAGGCTCAAGTTTGTTTTTTACGACAAATCACACGTTTAGATTTTTTCGAGATAAAAGTCATGAAATGTGACAAAATGGTTCTAGATTTTGTTTAATTATTACTAACATTACAACATTTTGATGACATAAAAATTGGTATTCATTTTTCATTGAATTACCTACAAAAACTTGGAATTGGAAAATGTAAAACTCAAAAGGGACCCAAAAATTTTCAAGTCCCCCCCTACAGGTAGAGCAAAATTTTCAAGTCCCCCCTCCACTACCCCCAAAATTTTCGAATCCCCCCTGAATTCCTCCAGCCCCCCCACCGTTTTTTTGTGAACGCAGCCTAATGCCGTGATTCATGGTCAAATCATGATTGATCATTGTCATTGATCATGGTGTGATTATGATCATAACATGATCGATGATGGTCATACCATCACCATAGAAGAAGGGGCTGCCCAAGCTATAATGGCAGTGACATTCATACAATCGTAAACATCTCGATGGAATGGTATGTTTTAACATGACACATGCAATTCACTATTTGGCATGATGAGGCTAAAATCGGCAGCTAGACTTGTTACAGGGAAGAAAAAAAGTGATCACATTACTCTCATTCTTCGTGACCTTCATTGGCTCCCTGCTTAACAACGCATCTAATTTAAAATGCGTTTTTATTAATTTCAAAGTTCTCTGTAGTCATGTACTATCTTACCTCGATGAGCTTTTGATTAGACTTAGTACGAGTCACACATTGCTTTCATTTTCAAATGGGGAAATTAGGTTACATTAACCCATTAGTCACACAGTTTACTATGGACACAGAGTGTTTTCAATTTGTGGGCCTCGTTTGCGGAATTTTTACCGTCACACCTTCGTGCATTTTAATCACTTGATAATTTTAAAGTCGGGTTAAGACTTTGCCTTTATAAGTCATTTTATACATGAGTTTATACCCTTTTAAGTCTCTTTATACATGAGTTTTATTTGTTGATCTATTTTAACTATTTCTTCGGTTTTACAAGCTGTTACTTGTATTGACCATTTTAAAATTACTGTTGTCATTTGTCACCCTTTTTGATGTAAAGCGCTGTACAAGAAACAAAAACTATATAATCCTCTATGAAATCCGTTTTTAAAATTATAACCACAATACAAGCAAAGTCTGATAATTTGTTGTCGATATACAAAGAAAATATTTCCATCTTTTAAGCTCTGTGTCGCTGATAGTGGAGCAAAAAAAGTAGCCGTGCATTTGCGGGACATTATATTTGCTTAAAGTTTGTAAAAGATACCTTAGTACAAAATATCAAGGCAATCTTGCTTGAGGGTTGAGTTGCAGCATTCTGACAGAGTTGGCTTTTTTACCTTAAATGCATGTTTTTGAAAACATTTGTTTGATCAAGTTCACATGTCCAGCTTGTGATGCATCAACAAATGAAATATTGAGACGGTAGCAAGTTTAGATGGGGTGATTTTAGGTGAAAAGATGCACATCTTTGATGACGTTTTGCAATTTTTTTAGGAGCTCATGCAACATTTTACAAAGTAAATAATACTTTTCGACAAGCGACTGGTTGGCTAGCCTACTGGTGGCGTCTAAAAATAACCTTTGACCAAAACACAATCTTTAGTTTGAAGGTTAGATGACGAATAGGAATGACCGTTTTGGGGTACGAGCGTTTCACTTACATGAATTAGAGTTTTACAGACAACAAACTTGCTTTATATGTTATTTTATGAATATAAACGATGATATTTCAAATAAAAAAATATTCATGTTTTAATGAGCAACATGCTGATAGTTGGTCACAACTTGGCTTGAGGTATGAAGATGGGGTCAGTTCAATCACGTTGATCCGATGATTCTAACCGGAATTATAGATTAATATTTATCTGATTAAAATCAGATGTAGAGTACTGCGACGTTTGTACTTACACGGTATTCTCTTGCCTGTCGCCTCTCACTACATTTTACCAAATCCCATAGAAGGTCGCGTTCAAATCTCGCGCTCTGGCCAAAACAGCCGACCTATCAGAAGGTGCCTTTCAGAGAACAATAGGTATGACTCGCAAGCATGCATATGCACGAAGACGACCAACGAAAATCATGCCTTTTGTTAACAACTGTGCAAACTGAAATCATGCGTATAGACTTTGAGATCAGCGTACAATGCTGTGTGTTCCTGGCATAATACGGCCTCCCACCATCAGCTGCTGCAGACTCTCATACTCTGAGGAATACACGGCGACATCGGTCCTGATTTGGACCATGCAAGAAAAGCTACATTTTCTAACTACTTTCGGCTGAATAAATCATTAGATAACGCCAATAAGTAGTAGGTATTTGTTCCTATCCCAGACAAGTAAGAATTCTTACATATCTGAAATAGATAAAGGTAGGGGAGGGAAAATCCCCCTCCCTGCAGCCCCTAAAACTACCTACCTCGCTCACGCATAGCCATAGCAATGGCACTGATTTGTATAAGCCTATTGTGCAAGCGTTGGCAGTGAGTCATGGATGGTAGCTGACCTATATATTGTACATACATGTTGAGACGTGTCGCTGTCACGTGAGCACAGCTGGCCTATTTATAAACTCAGGTTCCGAAGGGTATTGTAACACACTGACATGTTTAGACATGCACAACGAGTCATCACCGTCGAGCGACTATATAGAAGCAGGTTTACCAGTGTTGTCAGTCAGTCGACAGTCAGGTAGTACCTGCTCACAATGGAGTTTGAAATAGTATAGACTTTAATCTACTATTTTCAACAGAGACCTGTGCATCACTGATAACATAAACCTGAGCAAATATTTTATCATCGCGAGTGTCGACAACCTTCACTGATGTATCTTTTTTATCTGATTTCAGCTCATGCGATAGATAAAATTTTAGAAATTTTCTCTGAACTTAAAATGTGTGGGAAGACCACTATTTCAAATAAAATGAGATGTTTTAGGTAAATGGTACTGATATCCAAAGTGTAAATGGTTGAATCTTTTTTAACAATTGAAATGTTGTTATTTTCTATACTACTACGGGCAACAATACCTAAATCTTTCTTGTCTTTATCTATGGTTTTGATAATATCACAAGGTTTCCGTGAATCTGTTTTTATAGGGATACTTAACTAAATCGTCAAACTCGTCTGCTATACCTAATTTAATGCATCTAATACAAACTGTACCATGCTGAAGTTTTTATATTGTCTGTCATCTGTTGATTGGCCGTCTGTAAAGTTAATACAGCTGTCTCATCTCCCACACTCTTCAGACCCAGTTTCTGCAAAGTTGTGTCCCAAAATAATCTTACTGGGACCCTGCTAGCGTTGTTTGAGCAATAATTCTCCCCATAGTTTATCAACCTTCGCAGTGTAATATCTGACTTCATTATTGCTGGTCTGATCTTAAGGTGAATCAGTATACCAAGTTGTATGATGTATGGGTTATTAGGCTTAAGCCAACGGCGAAAATCTAGCAACTTATATTTGATAACATTACTGTCAAAATAAATCACATTTGGAGTCCCCGGCAGTTCAGCAACCCCACCTGCAATTTCACTATCCAATATATCCAAGATGTTACATGGTACATTATAAGGCCTAAATTTCTGACTAGACCCTTCCCATGTCAGAGCAAAGGGAATAGGATCATTTGCAGCCTTTGTAGTTTTTATACTTTCATCTACACGGAAAACTCTACAGCGTATTCATGTTTTTGTACAGTGGCGGCGGCTTAGGATCATTTGCAGCCTTTGTAGTTTTTATTCTTTCATCTACACGGAAAACTCTACAGCGTATTCATGTTTTTGTACAGTGGCGGCGGCTTAGACAAACTGTTTTTCTCTACTTTATACCAAAGGATGTAATCCTTATTATGGTTACCTGCTATCTTAGTATTATTGTTAACTTTAACATCACTCAGATCTTCGAGCTCAAGATTTAGCCCATAATTTGTACCTAGACCAAAAACAGGACCTGACATTTTTGTAGTATATACAGTAAAAAAATTAATAATACCTTGTAATAATATGTATAGTTAGCTATGGCTGCAGCCATAGGAATGACAGTTCTCGGTGTTCTTCGGGGCCTCTTGTAACATAATTTCCAGTCACATCAATGACATCTGAATGAACTATGTATTTAGTGACTGTTGTGAAATCCACTCGTTTTGGACTCAAGGTACTTTGTGTCACAGGGTTGCGCTCTGACTTATTTTTAAAAACCAATGAGGTCGATGGAGTTACCTGCGGCATTAAAATAAACTTTAACATTTTTAGCCAGAGTTAGAAGAATGCGGCTTGTGGGCAGACTTTTTTCGAAATTGATTTTCTGCTGCAACCTGATTGCTTTATTGAGGGTACCAATATTGTAGTTACCTGGACATACTGATTTAGTCTTCTTTGGTTGGTTGTCTTCTTGATTATTTTATTACATTATTCGCCGATGCTATGTTATGCCATGAATTGTAAAGGGTGCATTCTAGCAGTCTTATTTTGGTAAACCATGTTATGTCAATGCTAGGGTTAAAATTAACAGTAACGGGTTCACCCATTTTGCTTTCAATCCAAATGATCCTCCTTAAGCATTGTATATATACATTACAAAGTATAAGGCTCTGCAGGAATAATATTTTTCTGTACAAGGAGATATTTGGTCGCAACCGCAGCAGCAGTCGCTCCCCCTAATTTTGACCACCGATTGAGATTTGGTCGGCTTGGATCACCCATATCCATTTTCAGAAATTTCCCGGAGATCATTAGATATCCCATCGTAAGTCCCGCGATTACGATACCATCATACATTGTGTTTACAACTGTTTTAGTATCCATGATTGCTGTGTGTATATAAAATAAAATAAGATAATTCTAATCCATCTCATACAATGTAGAGGGACCAAGACCTAGTTGGGCGCTCCGTTCTGATAGGGGCTCTGTAGGAGTAGGAGACGTTGCTTTCCGAAGGGGACTAGGTTGTGTAAGCGGACAAATATGCCGAGCATGCCCCCAATAAAGTTCTAGTGCAGTTAATGACACTCCTATAATTCCTAAAAGAAGACATTATTAATATACCATCTGTCACACTGTTGTGGCATCATAGCCGACAGGCCCGGTAAGCTGTCACAGTCTGCCTCAGTCATACTGTCATTAGTCACTCATATCGCTTGACGCTGCACTATTGCTTGGCACTTCTTCTCCTTGTTCTGTCTGTTCCATTCTGCTAATGTCTTCCCTGCTGCCACTCTCCCTAGATGTTTTGCTGGGAGGGTGATTTCTCTATGTTCCGCTGTTGCATAGTCATCGGAGCTGGCAGAGCCGTTTCTGTTTGCTGGATCGGTGTCAGTGCTTGCGAAGTTGAATCCATTTATTTTGGGTATTATATTAAACCCAATTTTTAAAAATCTACATGTTTACCCATTATTAAACCGGTGGAAACTAGAGCAAGTATGGACTCCCATGTGTAGGCTATCCATCCTGATAATCGCTTTATTTCACTGTTTAAAATAAAATCCTTTTTAAGATCAGTGGCATAGTTATCTCGGTCATCGATTTGAACTACCTGACTTATTGCGCGGGCTCCTAGGTCTATGAAACTTTGAGTGACAGTATCACTTATAAGGGAACTGTATTTCACTTCATACAATTTGAAGGCTTTATTTACCGTATCATAATCCCATTTTTCCATGTCTCCAACTGAAATCTCCTTGCCAAAAACAACTTACTTTGACCAGTTGCAATGATACAGAGTAGTTTTTCATGCTCCGTCTCTATTATGGATCGAGCATCTGCCGCTGGACACAAGGCCCCCTTTTGGAATGATTCCAAAGGCATTGTCACTGTCACTACATTAGCCACTGCAAAGGATTTTTATGAAATTCTCCATTGTTTGCATATGTTATCTATTCTTATTAAAAAATAAAAATTCCTTCGGAAAGTATGTTCAAATCTATGCAATATATTATCTACTCTTTGGAAAAAAATAAATATACGTTTAAACCTGTATCCGAAATACAGTATCAGCACAGTCTGGAATGTGAGGAGAAAATACGGTAGTAGACTGTGAATATGAAAATTCTGCTCTATTAAAATCTTTCTGTATATATAGACACATGTTGCAATCATGACACACACACTAACGCATTCCCGGCTGCCTTTCAACTGAATAAGATGAGCGTACCATGGGTACAGCATGCTGATATTCCTTCTAAATCAAACAACATAAAACCCCTTCTCATGGACTTAGAAATGTATGTAACGCCGACAGACAAGTTTACTTTCCACCCGCAGGATGTGTTCAAAGATAACATAATCACTCATCGATCAGCGAAAGAAAGTAATATCTGGTTGGGTGGTCCGATCATGAAATACTGGGACCAGCAAATAAATTTGGCGTATGGTGCAGCACCACTGGTTGTGGTATATCATTTGCCCATCTGCTGGACAGCAAATTTCCGCCGAAAATACGTTCATTCTGTCGTTTTCATGTACACTTTATAGTACATGGTATCCTTCATGAAATGGAGGTTGCACTCCAAGACGAAGGCGGGGGAATCTTCAAAGCCGGCGACAATCCCTACAATCTCATGAAATATGAACTTCTCTTTACCGAATTCGAAATATAAGTCCCACGAAGTCCGACTTTAGATATCATGGTGGGAAGTCTCAAAACTCAGGTCTTGGTTATGGTTATGAACATTACATTAACCGCGGTCCCGTCCGTCAGCCTGCAGCTGTATATAATGGTCACGACTTTTTCCTAACCTCCGACAGTGGTGTTTTCTATACACATACAATTTTTGGAAAGAAAAAACACGCTGCCTGACAAAGACAAACCACACTATTATTTTTTCAGAAATGATGGATCTGAGAATCAATACAATAGTTTCATCCCTTTGAAGGGAGACTCTGGATTAACAAAGGCTGGTCTCGCCCACCTCAATGAAAGTCTTGACGCATATGTATATTGCATCCTCGGCGCACAAGCGAATATTTGTAGTACCATAGTGGGCGATGCTTTCAGTGCAGAGCAAGTTGAAAAGAATTTGGCGTTCTACTTGAAGATTAGATTCGTAATACCGACAAAGTAATCAGTTATCGGCGGTATCAAGACACAATAACGAATACGGGTGTCCACGTTGATATGGCGGTTGCGCACAATTTACTTCTCTTACCAACTATAATGGTCATTCTTTCGGGTCCGGCGATTGTAGGTTACAGTAATGAATTGCAATACGCAACAGAATCTATGGTCTTTGGGGTAAACGGAGATATAAACACAGAAATCAAAGAAAGTGCTAAACACGAGATGGATGGGGACGAGGATGCTGTGCACCCTTACGAAAAAGTCCTATAGGACCCAAGTGGGATTGACCGTGGTCCAATAGGAGTACCACAGGAACGGTGTAGGACCAGGCTGGTCCTATAGGAATGATGATTTTAAGTCCTATTGGACAATCCCATTGTAAATGAAATTCCAATAGGAACTTTGTGGGACCATGCTTGTCCTATGGGAACAATCCCTGAATGTCCTACAGGACAATCCATTTGTACATGACATTCAAATAGGATTTATTCAATTCTGTCAGAATCATTAGCTTTTGCCATTGCTCTGACAAAATTATTCTTGCCATTCTCAGAGAGCAAAATATTTTGCAAATTAATTTGCACTTAATCTTTGGACTGGTACTAAAGGAAACATGGTTTGTAAAAATGTCGCATTTTGCTATTTCTAGAATTAAATAAAAAAAATATACAAGCAAGCAAAATACATAAATAAATAAATAAACTAACACTTAAATCAACAAAATAAATCAATAAATAGGCCCAGTATTCAAGTTTACATGCTGGCTCATGCGTACACATAAGTAACACACAGTTACAACATCATTCAGTTTCCACAGACTGAGGACTATTACAACTACCAGCACTTCAAATTCATAAGTGAGAATCAATATCACCTCATTATCTTATCTATGTCTGATCAACACATATTTTGTACACCTTTGTAAAGTCCTATTAGACTGTCCTATTGGAAAACCTAAGCCCAGAATGCATTTGGGCGGCTGCAGTGCATTATGGGCTAGCATCATCAAAACAAGATGGCCGCTGCAGAACAGACAAAAGGCAGTTGTAGCTCTGAAAAATGACTGTGTGGCAGCATAGCCTGGTGTTTTACAGCTTTTATATCACTTTAGTACAGCAAAGTTAGGTAGGACTGATTATTATATGTCAGTGTTTTCCTTTTGAAGACTGAATAGTTATGGAAATAGCCATGCAGGTTTACAATAGTCCTTTGTCTACTTGCCTGCTCATGATCAGTGTATACCCATTGTGTGACTTCTAGCTTGTTGACTATGGCATTTCAGTCCACACAAAGAATATAAACAGGAATTAAGTTTAAAGCCAAGGTAGTAATGTAGTCAGTGATTGGATACATATGGTCAAAATGCATTGATATTTATGTGAGACAAAGGAGCAATGGAACAATGGGGTTGGACCCCCTGTTACATAACAATCAGGAAGTTGATATCTCAATGATTTCTGCTCATGTATTGCCATCATGAAACCTGAATTCTTTCTATGCTGATAGAGCTCATTTGGCTATTGAATTATTAAAATTATGATACTGAAAATTGAATGTTTTGTGTCATAACTTTTGATACATTACATAGCAGCATCAAATGAACTTAATTATCACCTAAAACAAGAGCCATATACTGCAACTCAAAAATTTCATGAAGGCAGACCTTAATTTCTATGTGTAATAAATATGCTTCTGTAGTCTCAGCTATAATAGTTTAATTAGATAATTGTTACATACAGCTTTGTATAATATTTTTTACTTCTCTTCAATTTCCTGTCATTCTTTCTGATTATAGAAATAAAGTTTCTTTGTTCAAAAGTATATCCATTGCAAAATCTTCTTTGCTCCCTAAGGAATGTTGAAACACCCACTATATAGCTTGTCTTCTTAGCGTCTGTATGTGTAAAATGCAAATTGTTATTGTTTACATTTTAATTCTAGTCCAGACCAGAATTCATTTCTCAACAATAACAATGTCTACACATGTACAGGCTGAGTTCAATGGAACGTTCTAATGTTCCAATTGGATTACCATAGGACTGTCTAATAGGACATATTATTATTAGACTACCATAGGACTGTCTAATAGGACATGTCTAATGTTCCTATTGGACTACTATGGGACTGTCTCATAGGACAGGTGTCGCATTCCTATTGGACTACTATGGCACTGTCTCATAGGACAGGTG
Source organism: Ptychodera flava (assembly GCA_001465055.1). Lineage (NCBI taxonomy): Eukaryota > Metazoa > Hemichordata > Enteropneusta > Ptychoderidae > Ptychodera > Ptychodera flava. The sequence continues at coordinate 101,809 of LD353742.1, read as the reverse complement.
TCGCATTCCTGTTGGACTACTATGGGACTGTCTCATAGGACAGGTGTCGCATTCCTATTGGACTACTATGGGACTGTCTCATAGGACATTGTCTCAAAATACTATTGGACAATCCTATCAGACTGATTCCTATTAGAGTCCAATAGGACTTTTTTGTAAGGGCAATGGCAGGACGAGCCCCCTTCAGAATGCTCCAGGTCCCTTCTGAACTGTTCTGATAGGGCATCACCTAACACGACAGACGCAGTCGCTGCTGTCACAAACATTGCTGGCAAATTGGTTTGTTATCTTTAGCCATATTCATTACATGAATGAATCTACTCACCGGTCTGTACCTAGGGAAATTTGAATATATAGTCTTCATTTGTCCAACGTTCATGAACAATAAAACGTATAATAAAAAATTCATATTTACAGATGACATTGTATTTGTGTTTCCAGTCGGACTCGATGCTGTGGATGAAACATTATCCTTCATATGTGACGAATGGGCTGGTAGGGACACTCTCATAATCCTCAACGACTGTGCCTCGTTCAAAGATATGAAGAAGCGCTGTCACATTTTAGTCAAACTCGGCTTCAGCGCCAGACATGATGGATTATCTGTCAGGGTTATGACTCAACAATATACTAGTATCAGTAAACCATTCAGGGAAAACATACAGATGTTAGTACTTTTTTACACACCAAGCAAGACAGACAACAAGACAATTATAAAAGAATATGGAATGGAGGTGTCAGAACGGGAGGCGTCGGACCTAGTCAGCCAATTGAAAAATATGCCATTCAGTAAACTAGCATTTCATTTACGATACCCGTATGGCGTGCAATTTTTAGGATAAATGGGTAAATATAGAGATAGAAGCAAGCTACCATGGAACATGAAGGAACCCTAAGAGAACTATATTACAACCCAAGAACTGGTTTAGGAGGTGTACAAAAATTATATGAGGCAACACGCCAAAGCGGACTTAAAGTTACTAAGAAAGAGGTACAGGATTGGTTGCAATCTCAGCTTACTTATAATCTATATAAACCGGTCCCTTGTACTCGCGGTGCTACGGGCCGACAGCGCGTCTACGTATCATCGATAGGCGCCCAGTGGGAGACCGATCTTGTGGACATGCCCGTCTCATTCATAAAGGAGAATAAGGGTATTCGATACATGCTGACAGTAATCGATGTGCTTAGTAAATATGCATGGGCCTGGCCTATACAGTCAAAAACGGCCGATGACACTCTTGAGGCCCTAAAAGACGTATTTAAGAAAAGTGGGAGGCAACCTGACAGATTTCAGACAGATGAGGAGTGTGAATTTACTAATCGGAAAATGCAGAAATGGCTTGAGGAGTCAGGTATTCACTGGTTTCACACGTTTAGTGATAAAAAGCTAGTGTTGTAGAACGATTCAATTGTAACTGGCAGATCATGATGTGGAAATACTTCACATACCGACAGACACATGAATGGCTCTCTATTCTACCACAATTTTCGAGAACTACAACAACACCGTACATGGAAGTATCAAAATGAAACCTACCAATGTAACAGAGGAGAATGATTGGCAGGCATTTTATACATTACACAGTCCTGAGATGGCGGCCGCAGGCGTTACCCCTGAATTCAACCCGGGAGAACAGGTCTGAATTACAAACTACAAGAGCACTTTCAGGAAAGGATATTAACCAAATTGGACAGAGGAGATCTTCATAGTTACAAAAGTGGTCTACGCAGCTGGACAGGGAAAGCCGCCCATTTACAAGATAAAAAGATCTGAATGGCGAGGAAATACTCGGCACTTTCTATCCCAATGAGCTGCAGAGCGTCACTGGTGGAGCTGATGAGCTGAACCGAGTGAAACAATTTCTGAAGACGAAAAAAGTGAGAGCAAAGAAATACTACCTGATAAAATGGAAAGGTTATCCAGAAAGTTTCAATAGTTTGCAGCTAGAAGAAAATTTTATTAAAACTACGTAGTACTTACAAAGTACTTACGTTAGTACTTACGCTAGTTCCTTCCTGGTACTTGCGTAAGAAATCACGAAAGTTATTCAATAAGTACCACAGAGCAAGCCCAAATTTCTTGAAAGTAGAAAGTGCATTTTTATCCCATCCACCTGGCCAAGTATTTAGCATGTACTGACGTAAGTAGTAAAATAATCGCAATCATACCAATCCATAATCCAATAACACTAGGTCAAAATGTATGAGACAATAGTTGTAAACATAGACACAGAACAGCACAGGACAGACAGTAAATAGACGGTACACAAACAAAGTCGAATTCATGAAAGAAAGATATATGGACCTCTGGCCAAAAGACCAAGAACTGACGTAAGTAGTGTTCAATTATTGCATCCTTGCGGGCTGTTTGTGGATGAGGTGGCAGGGACCCTCTGGATCCCTTACATATTAAGTTTGCAAGATCTTCAAAGCGACTTCTCATGTTGCCCTTATCCGTTCTTTCAAGGCCCCTTGTTCAGCTTTCCTGAGAAGTTCTGGTTGAAGTATAATGTAGATAACTGCCATGAGCCACAGACAAATAACCGAGTCTTGGTCCTTCATCAGGCCAAGTGCACGTAGGTCAAACGGAGCATTGTAAGCACATATAGATTCACAAGCATTGAGAAGTTTGTGTAGATTCTTGAGTGTCACCTTAGGTTGTTCCAATTGTCCTTTGTTAGGTGGAAAGTAAGCTTTTTCAAGTTCCTCCTCCCTAACATCATCTATTAAAAATCCCTGGCTGCTGCCACTATCGTGTGAGCCCCATGCAATTCCAAAATTGAGAGCCTGTGGAGAATCTTCTGGCCAAAGTGTCTCTGTATCAATTGTAGGATTAAGTATATTCTCGAGAAGGGAAGATGTAAGTGGACCACAATCACCACTAACTACCAAACTTGGAAGTCTGTAGTCATTACAAATTTCTAAGAAAGTGGGTAGGAATCACTTATGAATCTCTTCTTGTTATTTTAAGGTGGACTCGGTTATATTATATGGTCTGGCTCGAGTTAGAATATTCCACCTGCAATATTCCCAAGGCACGTCTTTGAATATAATAATGAAACTGTGTAAATCGTCAAATGCCGACAAAACGATCTTTTTTCTTGCGACCGCCTGGCAGTGCCCCGGATTCGAGAAAATGTCAGGTGTTGAATTATACTTGAGTCACAAATGACCCTAAGGTTCGCGGGAGCGGCCCCCTTTGAAACCGTTCCAATAGGGCTCCGGCTTGCCACAGCGTTCACGTCGCATTGTAAACTAACAGTATGTTCTATAAACTTATTCTGAAAATCGGCACTCTCCAACACTCCATTAGTCAACAATGGTGCTAGAAAAAGTGGCGGAGTCAAATTCTGGTACATGTAAGAGTGCCTTCGGGTGACTGGGAGTCAAGTCATCGCCGCCTGCGACCAAATTTACTACATTGTAACTCTTACCACTTCCAGGTGGTACATTTATGAATATGAATGACATTTTTTGTGATCTATATAATAGATTTTTTAGAAATTATTTTTGTAAATATATATATATATATATATATATATATATATATATATATATATATATATATATATATATATATTACAGTAAGAAAATGGAAATCCTTTTTATTTCAGATGCAATAAAAATACTGGAAAGTGGCAACGTTGATATTAGTGATAGTGGCGACAAATTCATATTTGTAGACGACCTAGAATTAATTTTTCCAATCAACCCTAAATATGGTTCCAAAGATTCTGCCACATGTGATGAAATGTGTGTATCTTTGTGACCGAGTGTTTAAACATTTACCAATCTGATAGTATCCTGGAGCTTAGGTGAAAGTTTCGATACAAGCACCACTAAAAGCTTCGCTGCAAGCCTGGCCGCTCACTCCAAGAATGGTTCTAAAACAACATTTAACAATCCTTCTAAAGTGTATCAGAAGCGAGGGAGCGACAAACAGACAAAGTATTTTAAATTTCGATTTAAAAGATTTGGAAATCACACTTCCGTTTTCGCTACATGCATTGATATAGCTCAAGAAAACGTGTTTTGATTAAAAAAAGTCTGCCTATCATAGAATATTTTCTTTTTAAAAATTTTTTTAGGATAGTATGTAAGACAGTTTTATGATGGAGCCAGTCGTCCATGAATATAAGATAAGTCGGCTAGCTGATAAACTAAAACTTGATTTAAATAGGGACCTAGACACTCAGAACTACTAATACACCATTTATGGATCAGGGATAACAGATTCTTTGGAGCGTGGATTTGTTCTAGAAAACCTCTTCAGTAAAAACCCGAGGGTAGATTTCACCGATCTTAGAGAAAATTTAATAAAGAAATGGGAGGCAACAGTCCCTTCCATATTTATTCCAAGAAAACTTACTGTCTATTACCACAAAAAGCGTTGTCGCTTATGAAAAGCATTCAAAGATGCATTTATAGAAAAAGATTTTCCCTAAGTCAAGCGAGTCGAGGACATAGCGAGGATCGACATAGAAGGCATGGCCAAAGAAAGAAAGATGTACCGTGTTTATACAGAAATGGAAGTCAAATTAAGAAATCCAAAAGATCAAAGTGTACAAACTCGTACATACTATGCTAAATATGAAGGTATATAGACAAAAGAGGTAGTATGATCGGATGTGAGACAATAACTTATAGATCAATACGACCATACGCTTGATGAAACTGAAAATGTTGAGGCTTCTGGTCTCGTTCTTGAGAAGGTGATCAATTTTAAAGTAATTCTAGTAGAAGTTCTACTGGGGGCCGGTTGTTTACACGACAGCCCGATTGAACTGCCTCAATGTTTAAAAAATAAGAAATGTGTGAGTGATCTAATTCTTCCTCTTGGTAGCAAGAACTGCTTCCAATACGCAGTCGTGGCAAGTATAAAGTTAGGCAAAGAAGAGTTTTCCAAGAAGAAGGCTGGTCAGACTAGAAGGGCTTGGAACACGTACACCCCGTTTGTAGCCGATTACTGTTGAGATGGAATACCATTTCCTACGCCCGCCGACCTGACCGTGTTCAAGCACTTCGAGCAACTCAACCCAGGGGTGAAGTTACACCTGTGGTAGATTCACGAAAGTGATCCTGACCCATCTGGCATAACTATCTTATATAGTGGGGTCAGTTCCCGTTCCAAAGGCGATAGGGGTTCTGTGAAAGTCAATATCTAACTGATAGTTGGTGAAGATGGCTCACGCGACATCGCATCCCAAAGGGGCCACTATGTACCAATTACTAAATTACATCTTCTTCTTAATTCCAATAATAATCGTAAGAATAAGCACAGAATGAAATATAAGCGCATGCATTGTGGGAGAGGTTATGCGTCAACAGAAGAATTGGAAATACACCAGGTGTACTGTGGGACAGACATCGCTCAGTCAGTTTTTCCTAAGGAAGTGTGTCAATTCGAAGGCCACCGGAAGAAGGTGGTTTGCTCCTATGTCGTCTACGCAGATACTGAGGTGGTAATTGATAAGGACACCGGCCTGCACATTCCAATTTGTCTTTCATATGTAATGATAGAGCGATGGCCATCCCTGCTAGGCAGCCCGCCAAATATTTACCATAAAAGAACAATCACGGGCCTCTCCTGTGTTACAGAATTTCTAAAGGATATGAAGAAAAGGGCTGAGATCTATTCGAAATCATACTATTGGAAAGTCATACTGATGAAAGATCCTTCTGAAAAAGGGGCGGAGCATCAGACTTGTATTGCATGTGGCACTCGTGCCACACATCGAATTGTGAAGTATGAAACTTTTTATTGTGAAGGGTGCCGCCCATCAAGAACCATTCCGATCTACTTTCACAACCTTTCACAATGGCCTTTTATTATAAAAAAGTTACATGAAATAGATGCCGACGGCCCAGAGCCCAAAATCATGGCTAAGACTGGTAATGGAGGAATTATGTGTCTTATGAAAACAATTATCTTTAGTGCTTCAATTGTTGTCGGTGGAGAGTGGCCGAATAAGAGGAGGGAGACAGTGAAACATTTCCTTTCAATAAAGTTTATGGACAGTTTATAACTACTCGGTCCGTCTGGCTCACTTGATAAGTTGGCAATGACCGTGCCAAAGGACGGATGGGTAGTGCCACTTTCCTGCCCAGAGATTCAGCGGGCGAAAGGTTTCTTCCCATACGAATATTTAGACTTGGTCGCCCAACTGGAAGAGGAGGAGCTCCAAACGAGAGAGAAATTTCATAGGAAACTAAAGGAAGAGGACATCTCGTAGTCTGATTATGAACATGCATTGTGGGTATTGGACGACGTTGGGTGTCGGACCCTAAAATTTTATTTGGAATTATATTGTGAGATCGATGTCCTCCTTCTTGCGAATACATTTGAAAATTTCAGTGACACATGTTTAGAAGCATATAAGCTGGATCCAGGGCACTATATGTCAAAGGCCGGTCTGACATGGGACGCTATGTTATTTTACACAGGCAATAAGTTAAAATTCATACAGGATGCTGAACAGATGGCTTTCATTCAGAGGGGAATTTGAGGTGGTATCAGTCAGTGTAATATTTATTACTTGCAGACAAATCATCCAGCTTACGTGACAGACGAGATAGGTGGGAACTGGGATCCGGAAAAACCACTGTCCGAAATAAAATATCTTGATGCTATCTTTATGGACGGGCAATGGGCCAACCAATGCTGGTGGGCGAATTTCATTGGATGTCAAAGGAAGAGTGGTTCGGGTGGTCTGCTCGGGAAGGTGGGGCAGGCCTGGATTGGGGCGCCGGCGACAGATTTCCACCCTGTTTTCTAGAAGTAGACTTAGAATACCCCATCGAATTACACGAAGAATATGACAATCTACCCCTCGCGCCACACCACTATGAATTTCCAAGGCAGGGTAGTTGACTGATTAAGAGTCTCCTGGACAGAGAGCAGTATGTCTTACATTACAAGTTAATTGAATTTTATCTTCAGATGGGGATGCGGCTGAAAAAATTCATCGAGCCCTGGCTTTCGGAGAGGTGCAGTGTCTCGAGGAATATATCTACTTAACACTAAAAAGAGAGAAAAGGGAAAAACTGACTTTGTAAAGAATTTCTATAAACCGATGCATAACGCGATGTTCGGCGAGACTATAGAAGATGTCCAAAAGTATAGAGACTTTAAATTTGTAGTGAGCTACGGTAGTACCGATAGTGGTCTTAAAAAATTCAGAAGTAGAATCCAAAGATGAAACATATAACTTTCATAACTAGTGAAGAGGATGGTCCACATTCCTACTATAGTGCCCTATTGGAACTGAAAACGGATGAACATCGATTTATTCTATGTAGCAGATTAATTGAATAATGCTGCCTGGCATACTGTCTATAGCTGTACGGATCCAAATGATGCTTACGCAGTTTTTCATGAGATTTTCTATACTATAACTTCAAAACACAGCCATTACAAATCATCGTGCCATAGGAAAAGTATTCGAAAGCCATGGCTTTCTAAAGCCCTTGCTAAATCAGTGCGCACGAAACACAAGTTATTTACCAAAATGAAAAAGAACCCCAACAATGCTCGTTACAAAACAACTTATAAATCGTACAGAAATATCCTTAGCAGGCTTCTGAAATCAGCAAAAAGAAGTTACTATTCAAACAAATTACAGTCGGCCCAGGGAAATACAAATAAGACATGGCAAGTGATTAACGAAATTTTAAATAATTCAACAAATAGCTATACCCCCCGCAAAATATTTTCACAGAAACAAAACATAGTTACAGACAGCCTCGATATTGCAAAAGAATTTAATAATTTTTTCTCTACTGTCGGTATTAACCTTGCCTCACAAATCACCCCTGCAGGTGACTTTACTAGCTACCTGCATGGCAACTATCAGAATTCTTTTTTCTTTCACCCTGTCACGGATCAAGATGTTTTTAATGTAATTAGGACCCTAGATCCACGTAAAGCTGTCGGTCCCGACAACATTCACCCACTGTTAATTATTCATGCTGCGCCTATTATATCCCACCCATTTGCCCACGTAATTAATTGTTCTTTGCAGCAAGGTATCCTTCCCAATGATTTAAAGTTAGCAAAAGTTGTCCCAATTTACAAGAAGGGCTCTCCTGAAAATGTTAGCAATTACAGACCCATCTCAATTCTCCCAACTTTCAGCAAAATTATCGAGTCAATTGTGAACAAACAAATTATCCGCTATCTTGAAGAAAAACACATACTTATTGAGACACAGTTTGGGTTCCGCAAACGTTATAACACGAAATTGGCCCTCATAGACTTAGTCACTGATATTAGCAACTGTCTAGATAAAGGTTCTCTCACCTTTGGAATATTCATCGATTTTAAAAAAGCCTTCGACACCATCAATCATGATATCTTGATTCATAAACTGCGCCACTATGGCATCAGAGGTGTTCCATTACAGTGGTTTCAGAATTACTTGACATCCCGTCAGCAATTTGTCAACATCAACAATGTTACATCTCCTTACTCTCAGATCCAATGTGGCGTCCCACAGGGTTCAATACTCGGTCCAGTTTTATTTTTAATTTATATCAATGATATCGCTAATTCTACTAATAGGTTCCAGTTTCGTCTCTTTGCAGACGACACCAATTTGTTCAAGTTTATTGATAGCAACCAAATTGACTTTATGCACATAAATTCTGACTTCCATGAGGTTTGTAATTGGTGTCGGGCAAATAAACTTACAATTAATATTGATAAAACAAACTATATGATTATTAAAACATCACGTAAACATGTTATTGCTAATGGGACCCTAGATATTGATGGCCATAAAATAGAATGTGTTCCTTCTGCAACCTATCTTGGAGTCACCCTTGATGAAAATATTATGTGGAAGGCGCACATTCAGAAAGTTATCAAAAGCATTGCCCCGAAGGTTGGTATAATTTCACAACTTCGTCACTTTGTACCTAGAAATGTCCTGCTTCTGTTGTACAACTCGCTTATTCTGCCACACATCTCCTATTGTATTGAAATCTGGGGCAATACTTTTACGACTTACCTTGAGCCATTGCATTTACTCCAAAAGAAAATTACTCGCCTGATAACCTTCTCTGACTACCGTGCCCACTCTGCCCCTTTATTCAAACAGCTTTGTATTTTAGACATTTTTAAACTTTGTAAATTTCACACCTGCGTTTTTGTATTTGACTTGTTACATGACAACTATGCCCAAGACAAAGGTCGTTACGTCGACACAATTCCCCATGACTATCCTACCCGTTTTTCTACTCAAGACAACTTTTACCAACCACAGATCAACCTCTCACTAAGTAAACACCAAATAAGGTATGCAGCAACAAGTTTTTGGAATTCACTCCCCACTCATATTAAACGTATAAATTGTAGACATACATTTAAACAAACTTTGAAAGTCCATCTACTTCATCATTAGTGGATCATGCATGATCTTCCACTACATGTATTGACCATTAAACCTCCTGTTTTCTGGTTTACCATTTTACTGATACAATGTATTTATTTATATCAGCTAGTTTATTTGTACACGAATATTGTCCATTAACAGATTTTATGTATAATCAATTAATTTCTTTCTACCCAGATTTGTATTCTTTATAATATGTACACAGTCACGTCTTTGTATTAATTTAAAAAGATAATTATAGCTACACTGGTCACGGTTGAGACTAGTTCTGATTGAACTATTTCCGTGACCCCATCAGATTGAAGTTTATGTAAACATTCCTCTTTTCTTGTTATGTATAGTATTTTCATCTGATGAAATAAACTCAACTCAACTCAACTCAATTGGAAGCTTGATTATCAACCAATATATGAAAGATTGACCGTAATTTAACGTTCTCGGTGGCAGCTCTAAAGACTACTGAGGACAATCTTGGGTACATGGAAACCATTTTTTTTGTACAGCCTTGAAGCAATTTGTTTTCCAATTTTTTCCTGAAAATCCTCCAGGCCCACTCCAGAAATCAAATGATTCTTGCCTAGACAATTAGAATAACTTCCAAACATTAACCATCTACCAAGCAAAACCAATGTTTATATTTTGCTAAAACACCAAGAACATGGAGAGATTTCAATACTCAGAATCCCACCAAGAAAAAGTAAATATTGTTTTTCTTCTTCCTTCTAGTAAAACTGGTGCATCCATTTTTTTGGAACAACTTAAAACCCAATCACGGAGGAGTGATGAAATCGAGATAAACTTTTAGCATTTTTACTTCGGTGAAGATGACTATATCCTATTCAGTCTTGACCCTACCTAAGTTTGCGTCTTTGACTGAAATGCATTGCTAATTGAGTGCACAAAGACAATGGCAGGAATTGCCTAGCCTCTGAGTCAACACATAAAGGTTGCTCCCAGAGGCCATACTCCTTCCCCTGATTTTATAATAAAACCTATTTTTTTCATTAATTACATAGCTGTTGTGTACATTTAAAGGCTAATTTCCAGAACACAACAGTTACTGTCACATATTCCCACCAAGTATCCCTGTTGTGCATGCTACTGTTCTCAAGTCTTTACTGTTGACAGACACTAAACAAACTCAGAGTTTAACCACCTTCTCTACTATGTCTGTACTGTACGAACATACTCCCCAGCAAAATTACATATGGCATGAGAGCATACAAACTATTGATCTTCCACAAGGAAAATGCGCTAAATATCTTAAAACATAGATGAATAAATCAAGATTTGCTCCTCTTAAATGCAAGAAAACAACTATGTTTCTCTTTTACTACCACCCTAGCAATTTTACATCGTTTAGTTTTGCGTTCATTGACAAGGTCGAAGAGACACCCAGAGTACCAAGTACCTACTCCAGTCAGAAGACAGCGCCTAACTGATAGAGGCCAGCATTGCAACTGCCATTGAATCAATCCAACGTTAATTAACTGCTGCAGAGATTCATCGACAACACCACACTTTAACACCTATCTCTACACTCGATCATTAAGTCTAGCTCACTAATACAGGTGTCACCCAGGCCCACCCAAGACATCATCCCATTAATCGCTTTACTGGTCACCAACCCACCATTACAGCTACCACAACAGACATGGTTACCAGTGGTGGTGCTTAGCACATCCTAGACCAACCCACTGTTGGCAGCGTTACCTCACAATAACAACACAGACAATATGGCTGTGCCCATGGTATAGCCCACCTGGTCAGCCGGTTACAATGGTTACAGCCAGTTACATGGGCACCATGGTGCCCACGTTCCTGCCAAGGGCTGGGCCAATGGGCAACACCCCTGCAGCAATACCCCCAGCTGACCTGCTTCTACCATATGTTGAACAAGCAACACTCAACGCCCTGACTAACCTCGGTAAGTTCATCGAATTTGGTGTCTTTAACCCTGATGCCCTAACTTCTAACACATTCCAGGCTATGAAAACTCAAGCAGCCTTTGATCGAGACTATTTTGGCATAGCCAAATATACCACTAAGTTAAAATGGAAAACCGTCGACGACTTTGAGACCTGGTTACAGTGCTCCATCGTCTTTTTCTCATATCAAACATTCTATTACCCACACATCGTGATCTCCTCAGCCAACTACCTTCGCCTCATCACCTCCAAAGCTGCTTCCTAAAAGCTGGAGGTCTGGCTTGGCTATGACAAAGCCTTCTGCCTGAACGCTGCCCGCAACCCAGACCGAGTCAACTGGAGCAAGCAAGACCCAGACCTCGGCTTACTACACTTCCAACGAAACCCACACCTCCTGTGTCCATCCTGCTTCACCCGCGGTCAACGTGGCCATGTGAAGTCTAATTGCCCAAAACGCCTGAGAGGCACCACAACTCGTTATAGTTTGAAAGCCCAGCAATCTAGAAGCCATCTGACCCTCATGCATGTCGATCTTCTAATCATGGCTCATGCAAGACCCACTGCCAATATGGTAGACTACACAAGTGCTCCGTCCACCACAAATGCATCAAACGAGAGACCCCCAGCCCTTTGAAGGGAGCGACTGTCCGCCCAGCGACAATCGCAACCCTACAATACCAATCAATCTTTCTAAATCTCAGCTGCCCTGCACAAACATCTGCATGTTCACAGCCGGCCTCATCCACGATATCACTCAGGGTGCTGACATTGGGTTCAGTTGGATCCATGCACCACATTACACCCAAAACACCAAGCCAGCAATGATCGATCCTGATGCTCCCACCAATGCTATAACGAAAGAACTGGACCTTGACCAAACAATTTGTCTGTTTAGCACGCCATCACTGACAAACTTTGTTGTAAACTCGCTCGGACTGCGGCCTAAAAACTCAAGTGGCCACCACATATCTATGGACCTATCACAGCCAAGGAATGACAGCGTCAACTGCTGCAAGGAAGACTACACCCTCACTTACTCCACGGTGGATGACGCCATCACAATGGGATGACGACGTGGCAGGGGTGTGCTCATCACAAAAGTGGACATTAAATACACATTCCGGCTGTTCCCAGTGCCAAAAGCAGACTGGTACCTCTTCGGCTTCATATGGCAGGGGCTGTTCTTCTTTGATCGCGTACTCTCCCTCAAGCCGCACCTTTCCTATTCAACTGCCTGGCCGAAGCACTACTCTGGATCATCAAGCGCAGAGCAAACTTACTTGACTAATTGCATTACATGGACGACTACCTTGGAGCTGGGCCTCCCAACTCCACGCAATGCCAGCACCTCCTCCACTAGTACAGATATTTTTGAAAAATTTTAGAAAATGGACACTTTCTTGCTTTATTGCGAGAAGTAAGTGAGAATACATACTTTCTCGCAATCAAGCTGTGGAGAACTTTGCTTTCTCGCTCTGCATCTGCGAGAAATTATATTCTCTCAATCGACCAGCGATAAATTAGTTTTCTCGCTCAGCGTCTACAAAGACAGATTTACAGGTGAGTCAACATTTAATTACAAACTTTACTTATTTATTGTGCAAATTTTGACCATTTTATCAACTCAATACTGCTGATAACGCATGTGTTTTACTGCACAAATACCATCAGCTACCATCTATCATTTCCGTGGTACAGCAAAAGCCAATGTGACAGCCACTTCACCTGACAGAAGAAAATATAATTTATTTCCTTTATTAATCCATAAACACTGAATCGCCAGATTTTACTCTCACATTTAACATTTCTGAATAAACTTTAAGAAAAGAGAACGGAAACGAAATAACAAGAGGGGTAAAATAAGTGGAAAAAATAAAGCAATTAAAAATGTGACCAAATTTCAGTGTCCAGAGAAATACTAAATGTAGATTAACACAGTCAATCAAATGTAGATTGAGTGAGCCGTTTATCTCAGTTTAATATTTCTTTCTGTATGTATATCTAGCATTTTACATTTCTTCAATAATTTCAAGATTAGCGTAAAGGACTGAAGTAAAATTAGAGGGTTTACACTAAATGAGTTGAAAAAAGATAAACTATCAAAACTGTAAAGTACTAGATTTGCGTATACCGGAGAAAAACTAAAATGCGATAAAGAGCACACTCAGTCTTTATTTGTTTAATGACAGAAATACGGAATATCTAAAAAGTTTTGGTATGAACGGAAACCCAACATGGCTTCCTGACGCTTGTACACGAGTCACTACCAATTTGCACATGAACAAATAAACAACCCACTTGTCCTCAGAAACTTGCAGACACTTTACAAACTTGCAGACATTTTACAAACATAACCATTCCATGCCATTTGGATATTTGCGACAAAATGCTGTGCACCGATATCAGCCTCGGCCACTCAATCATGTAAAATAGCTATACGGTATAAGCATCGCCTGCTATTTGCTCGTAGCATCCTACAGTCGAAACTTACACATCAAAGACAACAGTAAATGTATATTCACCTGGGGTGCAGTTTTGTTGTAAACCAACAGCATTGGTGTGTGTCAGTTTCTGACCCTTCCATGGATGTACCTGCTTCATCGTCTGGCATTGGTGATGAGGAGACAACAGACGGTGTTATCAGAAAATCAATATACAGATATGACCACTGTAGTGTAACCGTGATATAGCATAAGGTATGGCCTTCTGCACACATACCGTCAAAGAAAGTCATCCAACTTACATCGTTGTCGCAAAATATGGTGATTGAATATTTATAAGTTTGAAAAGTTGGCAAATCCTCATGATATCATAGAGCGTAGGCGTACAATTATAGCGGCATGGCAGAAACATATAACCAGGTGCCTGCCAGGAAATATAGTGCCCAAAATGGCGCCCAGGTCTGTGAAAATAGCACCATATCTAATTTTTTTGCGCAAATTGTGCAATGGCGCACTCTTTTTTCAGTAGTCTGTTAATGAATGTGTTCCAAATAATCCATTGTGCTGAATTTTTTTATGAAGGTCGCAGGCTGATCATGCACTCTTCTAAACGATCATGTGACGTAGTGTGTATAGTAATTCCCTTTGTGATTGGTTCAACCATGACAGCTGATGAAAATGACGTGGACGCCTCGACAAACATTGAACATTGCAGTAAAGAGCAGAAAGGTGGTTTTATATATCCTTGAACCAATCTCTATTTTAGTCGTGAATTGATTTAAATAGGGATATTCGCCATTTAAAAATTGTAGAAAATGGCTAACTCTTTTCCTTTAAAATGTGAATGTCAAGCCTAATGAGTCGTTTACAAGGCAAAAGTATCAATAGAAGTTGATAAAGAGGTCTACATTAGCCTCACTGATATCACTTTCATTGTGACTACTTTGCTTATGACTTGCGACTGTTCCTTAACAAAAAGAATGACAAATACTACAGTTATGCAGTTTCATAACTATACTTAGGTCAACTAAAATTTTGAGAAGTTCCATTGCATCCAGCTTTATACACAAAATATTCTTAATAGAGCACCCTCATCGCCAGCAAAATGCTGGCTTGTGACGTTATATGCGTCTATATTCAGATTTTCATTTTGTGCCGGATGAGCTACTCATACTGTCACGTTGCTCCTCAGTTATACACATATTGCTGCTAAACCTTTCAACTTTGTTGTTCATTTAGCTCCTCTGTAGGTAGCTCATAGAACCCACTAACTAGCTAAGTAGATTTGATTGTTCTTGGATGATTTAACCTGCACTACAGCCCAAAGGCGCCCTATTTTGGGCAATACACATTTCGCCATGCATATGTCGAGTACGCGTACAGAGAGTAAAATGTACCTCCCACGTTGTTTTGAACATTTGGCCGGATACTCCATTTCCTTTACATGTTGCCCTTTCAATTATGTTATTTTGGCAAGAGTATCACGAACAAATTACTAAAATACCTAAGCGATAATAGTCATATGTAAAAGTAAGTGAAAACACAGCCAACAGCACAAACGATTGTTTCATAAACATAAGAGGGAAACTCAAAAAATTAAACCATAGAGTTTTAGTTAATATTCATGAGATGTGAAATCTAAAATATTGTGAAATATGACGGTGAAATGACAAAGTTAAAGCAACGTTTTTTTCAGATGGATTTTTCATTTTACGACGCGGCGAATAACCTCGAGTTTGCACAGAAAACAATGGCGTCGAATGTACAAACAGATTGCACACTTCTCGCAGGTTCAAATTCCTCAATTCTGAACCAATGACGGTGAAAATTGGCACGGTAATCCTCTAATTGATAAACAAAATTAATTTGGTTTTATATTTTTGAATTTCTTGACATAACTTGTTTTATTTGTATTGCATTTATTCCGATCACTGAAATTTACAGCCCTCAATAAAATGGCGATCTGACAGCGTTTACATATACAGAAGAAGGGTCTTAAATGGACGCATTTTATTCAGTAAGCGTCTCGTAAGTTGTACAGACCAAATAAATGTCAAGTTGTTGTAGTTTATACAAAATTCAGGCGAATATGAACGATGAAATTTGCAGAAAATTGAAAAAATAACACAGAACGGAGGTGAACGGGCACAGAGTCTCCACTGTAATCGTGTAGTGACCTTTATCGATCGATATTCATTTGTCTGAAATTGATACATTGTTGTCTTGCTCACTCGCAGGTCGTTCCCTGCTCACAATGGCGCCAAACTTGGCAAAGTGCGCCAAAATATGCTGAAACGCAAAAGTATTACCAAAACTAAAAAAGTGTCATCGATTTAATTTGAGTACAAGAAACCAACAGATATGTTGATGGTATGGCTTATGCGTCCATACCAATGCTAGCCTGACTATAGATACAGTGATACACTCTCTAGAGTTAATTAGTTACACTCTCTAGTTCTGTCACACAGTTCTACTTCTCAGAATATTGGCAAAGAGGATAGGCACAGTAGAATCATCATAAGCCTGAAGCAGTATTCAAGTAACTTAAGTCAAGATCACATTCTGAACATCGTCATACACATGGTTACGTCAACTATATTCTAGGCCTTTATCCTCGTCATAAGATTCTAGCCCAAAATGAGGTAGATGTAGACGTTGCTGCTACTCTCCCGCTCGTACCGGTTCATTGGCTCAGCAAAAGTTTACCCTGCTTAGAGAGCTTGCTCAACCATTGCAAAAGCATGGCCATAGGGTATCAGTTGCTCAAACAGTGCCATCTAAAGTAGACTTTGTCCAATAGCTATCACCATACAGGGGACCCTGGCCTTGCCCTACCCAGCAGAAAACATACCCGGATCACGCAGTTGGTCTCCTAATTTTTAGTGTTCTAGTAGTTTTGCACAGAAACGTTTCCCACACCTACCCAGTGCCACTTTGAACGGATATAGCGACTGCTAGCCAGCCCCATAGAAGTGACAATGATCATGATAATATGGAGATGGACGCCATCTTACTCATTGCCTTTGATGACCTGAACATTTGAGCAGATGACAC
>LD353742.1:73004-84378 GCA_001465055.1 Ptychodera flava | reverse complement strand
CAGGAGGGGGGACACCCCTCTCCTGACCTCTTCCCAGTGACCGCTTGCGTGGCCGCTTGTGGTGCTTGGCACCACATGTTTCACAGGCGCTTTTTAGCTGGGTAGTCTGCTAAGTAGATCGATTTTCGGATCGATCTATTGATCCCATAGTCGATATGCCCGCCACTGCAACCTAAATACTCACAAGGTGTGCAACACAGTCACTCAAAAAACACACCACCCGATTTGTAATCTGGCCGTGCGCTCGCACAAAACACTCAGAACTGCACTCCCATATACCTAGTTGGATCACAAATTTAACCATCTCCTCAAAAATCACGCAGATGAATGTGTTACTCGCGTCATCTTGAAGAAATCGGCCGTGTTTTGAGACCAAGCGCGGTGAAATGTGGCCTGCAGAACGATTCTACCATATGACGTCATTTCTTCCACTGCTGATTGGTTCAACTGTACTACACCAGTGACATGTTGCCATGACCTTTGTTTTGGCCGTTGATTAGCCAATCAGTAGTGGAATAAATTACATCATATGGTAGAATCGTTCTGCAGGCCACATTTCACCGCGCTTGGTCTCAAAACACGGCCGATTTCTTCAAGATGACGCGAGTAACACATTCATCGGCGTGATTTTTGAGGAGATGGTTAAATTTGTGATCCAACTAGGTATATGGGAGTGCAGTTCTGAGTGTTTTGTGCGAGCGCACGGCCAGATTACAAATCGGGTGGTGTGTTTTTTGAGTGACTGTGTTGCACACCTTGTGAGTATTTAGGTTGCAGTGGCGGCCATATCGACTATGGGATCAATAGATCGACCCGAAAATCGATCTACTTGGCAGACTACCCAGCTAAAAAGCGCCTGTGGTTTTGACGACTGCATTGGTTTAATTGATCAGCAATATACTAACAATGTGCACAACCTGCTACTCCTGTTCAAATTGAGACTTTACAGCTGGCGGCTCTTAGGATAACACCCATTGCTTCCTTCAGTCATAAATCCTTACCCTTTTATTTTGAAGTAGTCTCCATATTTGATATGGTAGACAAGGAGATTACCGGCGCTAAAGCTGGCAAATCAGCTTGAACTGTGGGTAAGTTTCCTTGGCTTAAATCAACACGTAGAGCCAAGTGTCACAAACCCCATACTCAACCATTTGTTTGTCCAATGCCATTACTAGATAAGGACGTGCAATCAGTTGGCAAAAATGCCTTCAGTTTTAAATCTGTTAATATAGATCGGCCAACCTTTCACAAGCTTAACGAATCATTTAGGCATATAGCTCACATTCCCCCATCTCTTAATTGGTTTCTAGGGACAGCTACAATGTAACTAGCCCCCTCAGATTGCAATAAAGGTAAATTCCTCATCTGGTCTCTTGCCATTGCTACCGGCCAAATGGCTGAAACAGCAGTTACATGTGCTCCTGTTTGAGCATTGGCTGAATGGGATGCCCTTTTGTAATGCCCATCAAGTAAACCCTTAGATGAGTTAAAACAGGCATGCACGGCCCCTTTACACCTCATTTTTATTTAATTCTTGGCATTCTCAATAGTTGAGCAAGACGGCTAATGAAGCCAAACAAAGGGACATGTTGCCTTTCAATAAGTCCAAATAACAGGTTCACACCTTCAACGACCACGTCTGGTAATAAGGGCGGTATGGAAAGCAGTAAGGGACGTGGCAAAGGAAGCCAGTCCGAGTCAGAGTACAAAACTGGCCAGCAAATACTTAACACACCATTTCCTATACCCAAAGGTAGAGGGAGAAGCTCCTCTGGGCAGCGCTCCTACCTAGAAGACAACACAACCCTTCCCCAATGCCACAATCACATATTTAGTCGGAGGAAGATTTTAGGATTACACTGATCAGAGGGAATCACTTATTGATGACCAGCAGTAACTCTCACTGAGATCAGAAATGGCTACAAGCAAGATTTTCATCAGCCTCTGTCCTTTGAAACCATCAGATTGGTGTGACAAGGGTAGATTACTCCAGTCAGTGTCTCTTTCACAATTAGCAGATTTTCTTCTCTTTCTGTTAAAAGAGAAATAATTCTCCACTAACACTGTAACAGTTTACAACACCGCTATTGCTTCTACTATCCAGAGTTTAGGGGGCTAGATTATGGCCAAAATAGTATCCTATCTGACATGATAACGAACTTTATGATCAATTGAAAGACTCCCCAGGAGGACCACAACCCCCAGTGAAGTATATCATATTTTTAAAGCTTTATAAGCAGCTGCCTTTCAACCTATGAATGTTATTAGTTTGAAAGTACTAACATATAGGACTTCATTCTTACTGGCCTCAGCCTCAGGTCGAGCGAGATTCACGCCTTCAGCATTACATAGAGGATAACCTGCTTGACCTTAGCCAAAATTAGGCAATTTTGAAAACTAGTACTGGTTTAATGGCAAAAAACCCCCAAGTTTTGGGTAGGATTCCTCCCTTATTTCTATAAAGGCTCTAAGCCATCTAGTCAGCCCAAAGCCGGAGGAAAGACATCTTTGTTCAGTCAGAGCACTGTGTTAGTAAATAGACAGGACAAAGTCATTAAGGCAAGGAAGAATGCATTTATTTCTTCCTATTCCCTTATCCACTAAGTGAGATTGTTCAGCGGCTAATATATCTAAATGGATTGTAGACACTTTTCGTTGGGCCTACTCTGCTTGGTCAGATGGTCAGTTGCACCTTATCTATAGTCACTGCGCATAAGGTTATGGCTTTGGCAGCCTTCTGGGCTTTATCTCCTGGAGTCCCTGTTAGAGACTTCCTTCAGGAAGCTACTTGGTGGTCAGCTAATTCATGCTTTAGCTTTTATCTTCGGGATAGGGCTTCTAAATTTAACAGTCTTCAAGTGGTGGCTCAATCAGTGTGAGCCGAACTTTCATTTTATCACAGCAATCGATGGGTTGTAGCCGTTTGCATCTCATTCCAAGTTTGTATCAATTTTTGTAATTTCCCAATAGCTGAGTTGACGTTAGTATAGCTATTTGGGCAGAAATTAATTTCGGTATAAACTTCAAAACTGTCAAAGTTTATTTGGGCTCTTAAGGAAAAAGACTAGGTCTTTGATGTCTGGGGGTCAGTTATTGACAAAGCAACATGTTGCTTTAACATAAGAAAGCGATGTAACATTTGTGTGCCAGAAAAACTACAAATGATCAAACTGACAAATCTACGCTCTAAAACAAGTGATCTGAGTAGGTCACAAAGTGTTGTCATAAAAACAAATATTATTTATCGTGTGTCAACAATTAGATCTATAACACAATGGTATCATTAGGGAACGACTGCATTAACTTGCATGGTACCTGAAACCCGGGTCTATGCCTGACAAACTCGGGTGATAAACAGAAGACTTTTAATCCCCCAAAGTGTTAATGTTCCATTGTTACATTTATGTTATCCAGCCGGTACTATTATGGGAACAATGGACTCACTCAAGATAATATGTTTGCAAATGTTGACAGAGAGATTAATCCTCTGATAACCAAGTAGGGAAGTTGGGTATTCCAAAGTTAATGGAGCTTTCCCATAATGTGTCCTACACCTATAAAGGGTATACATCCCGAGGATAAAAGTATTCTAATGATGGGGAAATGAATGAAACTTAATAACCAGATACAATTTTTTTGTGCTTGAAGTGATTCACAAAATGTTAGCTAAATATACTTTCAAATTTCACATTGCCTATGTAATGTCAGATGCAATTTAAAATTGAAAAACACAAAGCTGGAATGGGCTTATCTGATATTATTTTACCTCAAGTGCAAGGTTGTTCAGCAGTGTTTGAAGCCTGAACTCGTCATCCTTTGTCATCTGTGGCATTTTAAAGCCTTTAAGTTTTCTTATCTCTCCAATATTGTCGAAATAAAACTTGTAAATGTTCTGAAATAAACAAATGAATAAAATGTTAGACTAAAAGGTGGAGCAAATTTCATAAATTGCTAGATAAGATAGTGACAATGTCACTGTTTTCTCCAATACATTTATCAAAACAAGCCAACGAATGTATGGAACATGGACATACAGACAGACTGACATTGGCACAGAGTGATGAAATTGGCCCAAAGTGTGCCTTAGCCCATTAAGAGTGGTAGAGATAAAACAAAAAGATAGATGTAATGATAAAACGGTTAAATAAACAGGTACTCAGGGTGCATATGTTACATTCATTTGCTTAGTTTTGTGTAGTTTTCTATTTATCTGATGATTTTTAAGACAAGCAACCTGCAAAGTAGGTTACTTCGATAACAAATATACTATCTATTACAGGCACACAGCAAACGTTTTCTAAATTTTTCATGAACAATAAATTGACTGAAATACATATTAAACTTGCAACCGATGTTTACATTTTGCCAATACACGAGATACATGGACAGTTTTTAACATACAACCAGTAACTCAGAAACCCTACAGGGAATAGAAAACATTTTTTTCTAGTACAATTGGGTGCATCCACTTTTGGAACAACTGACGAAACGAATTATACGATGATGATGACACAAGAGATCAACTTAAGAGTTTTGACTGTGGTGAAATTGACTATTCCTTTAAAATCCTGAACTAACTTGACATCACTGTACTGTTAATTATGTGCACAAAGACATCAGAAATGGACGACTTTATAATAGAGGGGAGTCTGGAAGATTGATGAGGTGGCATTATTTTTTAACCTGATCCACTGTATATTATATTTTCCCACTCTCCAATCTTTTCTTTTTGTCAAGCCTTCTCTGGCTAATTTATCTCTTTGACATTTGCTAGGAATCATTTATCCTCGAAAATCTTCCAGGCTCCCCAAGGATATTGAATGGTCTATCCTTTGGTATTGACAATGTTTACATAAAGTTATACAAATACCAGATGGCAAAAAGTGTTTGAACCATTTACAACCTCAATATTCTTAAGTAGTGAAAAAAATTGGAATAGATTTGTTGGAAACCAAACCTGCTAAAATCATCTTTGGCTGTGCTTTCTAATGATTTTTTACCGAAATTCAATACCAAATACAATTTAACTGATCAAATTCTTACTAAATCACCATACTATGTACTCTTAATTCCTGTAGGTATAAAATCACCAAACATAAAAAAATAATTTCACAATATTTATTAATTGTTCATGTCAACACAATCAATTATAGCCCAAAGGCACCCTGGGCGATACACTTCTCGCCACACATACGTTGAGTACACGTTCAGTGAGTAAAATCCACCTCCCATGTCGTGTTGAAAATTTGGCAGAATTTTTTTGCTGCACAGTAAAATATTCATGAAAAAATTGCATATTCCATTTTCCTTACATGTTTCCCTTTCAATTATGATATTTTGGTAAGAATTTCACTGACGGATTGCTAAAATATCAAAGTAATAATAGCCATATGCAAAAATACGTGAAACACAGCCAACAGCACAAACGACCATTAACTCATCTTTCATAGAAATTAGAGGGAAACTAGAAACGATAAAACAATAGAGTTCATTACGGAAAGGCTACCCTAATTCACACATGTTGCTAAACCCGACCTGCCCTATGTCGGCCTCGGGTACTAAATATTGACGTTTGATATACTTATCTGTGTACACTTGATCAGTCCTAATCAAGATATTGTGGGATACGATCGAACTCATGCCTGTGAATAATCACTAATGCAAAAGCTTGCAAAAAGAACTATATACCCTGTGTTGGACAGAAAATCGGCCTACAGTCATCTTTCATAAAATGTTTGTGTATTATTAATCAATGGCAACTATAGGGAATATACCATGATAACTTTGATGTATGATTATCTTCACATTCTAGTGATCGACCTCTTCACTGCGCACTGTTATGCATATTTGACCTCTGACCGCTTTTAAGTCAGCTTCAAATACAACGGCATTGGCAGCAGTTACCCCCTGTGTCTTAACAGAAGGCACACTCACTGATACTCTTCGCGAAATATTGTTTAGTCTCCCTTACAACGCATGTATTGGTAGTGTTTTCGTCAACTATACCAGTATGGCCTCTTTCACATATAAACGAGGGAAATGATCGAGGCAATCGACCATGCTTATCGATGGCAGGTGGCTCGAGTTTTAGACCTAACAAATGAAGAGATTTATGTAACGTTTCCTGGCTGGAGCAAAAAGTTCAACCTGGCGCTTTCTCCTGACATGGTTAGACAAAACACCATTATTGCCGACAGTCAGTACATGTTTCTGTATTTTTGGTATTGTCCTGTTGAATTATCAGAGTATACTGACATGCAGAGAGTTGGTCGGACCATAGTTTTTCTCGAGGGTCTATGGTCGGACGTTCACTCGACCCGAGCTGACTCTGACAATAGTATAGTACAGTAGCCAGCTTTGTGACTGTGTATCGATGATGTAATCACATCAAACCTTGCATGGTAGGATTGTGGATATTCTTAATCCCGTGCTGACAAAGGTGCAAGGCTGGTTTGTAAATGTAGTAAGAATTGAAATGCAAAATTGCCTTCAATTATCGCCACGTGTGTCGATAAAATAAGCATTAATGAATGACAAGTTATGTAATCGGTGTGGCAATGTTGAATCATGTGCCTGACCATAGGCTCTACGGCCTGACTCAGTGGTTGCAGTTTGGCTTTCAAAATGAGTTTGTGACCCATATACTGGTTATTTTACTCCCAATGTTCTGGACCTTAGTAGGAAACCTTCATCTCCAAACTGACTGCCGTAAGTGAAGTGACCCTGGATAGCGACAATGTAGAGAACGTATTTGCAGTCTCATTAACTTTCAATGGTAGCTTGACCTTCAACAGTTGGCTATGTACTATTTTCTTACAGGGGTTGAGGTACGTTGAAATTTCTGTATAGGGATGTGTTTAGTTTCGCACATTTCTAACTGGTGTATGATTCAATTTCTTGTACCAAATCTCTTTGAGTCATCTCAGTAAGGGAGGTTGTTATAATTGCATAATTTGTCATTTCATAAAACATAACTTCATAAATTTTAACATGATTAAATTACTTCAATTTTGTAAAATATATACATGTATGAATGAAATTCAACTAGGTTGGGTGGGTTGATCTTGCCACATTGTCCTGGAAATATGCACCTTGAAGGTTGCAACAAATGGGTTTCCACAAACTGTCAAGATAATAAACAAGGATGCAATAATAATAATAAATGCTCGCTCCTGTTTGGCTTTACAAAAATTCTTAACTGATTGCATGACTTGGTGGCAACTAGGAAAAAATCTGAATATTTTGAAACTACTTTACTGTGACTGAAATGGTTTGGAAAACTTCATACTTAAAGGTAGATTTGGTGGATTCTAATCATGTGTTTCACGTGATTAATGAGCAAAAGTTTACCTTAAATTGGTAAAAATTTCGAAATAAATACTTTGACGTGAATATTTTGTGTAATATTTGCACATAAGCAATCGTAGTATAACATTCTCTTAGTGCAACTCGGGGGTTCTTCAAAAATCTACATGTCGACCTCCCTGTAAGGTTGTAATGTCTGTATCATGGAATTCAACCCTCTGAGTGCTATAATTTTTTCCCACCCAAATTAAGTTCAATATTTCCCCAGTTTGTATGAATTTTTTCAGTAATGTTTTTGATTATTTTGGATCAAATGGACATCATATATCATCGGCTATAGTTTTCTATCAAAAGTTTGGCAGAAATCTGAAAAAAATTGACTAGGGTATACGCCAAAGTCAAGTTTTGTTGCCTTTATGAAATATAAAATAAAGGATAATAAAATATAAAGAGATATATCCATTCAGTACCTTGGTTTCAATTAATTGCAGATACCTGTAGAAAAAAGAAGACGAGTCACCAACCCTGACATAACAGCAAAACTAGTTGGTGGAGACACTGTGTATGACTCTGAAAAGAATCCAGTTGTCGTTAAAATAGTGGATCCAATAAGAAAAGAAGTGCTCACCACCAATGAGACGTTACTTAAGTATACTGATTTACACATTGCTCAGGGTAAGTTATTTAAGAAGGAAAATTGCTGCACAATGAGAAAGTGCGTTGCAATGGATGTACTGTTCTCGTATTATCATGACATGGGTTAAAACATTTCAGATTAGGAAAAGTAACTTTTTACCATGCTCATTTCATTGTTGCTGTGATTGATATCATAGTGGAGCTGCACCAGCCATCCCTTTCTGACCTGATTTTTTTTCTTGATAAAACAAACATGTACACTAACTGTATACAGTTACATGAAGAACATACTTGTCGGAGCAATATATACTGGTTGAGAGTTTTTCAGACTTGACATGTAGAGTACTCGACCTGCTTGTTGATAGAATGGCCCATGTAGAGCATCGCTCAACATCAATCTGAGTTTGCAGCATGTATGATATTAATGAAAACAAAACATTATAGTACCCGCAATATCGGCTGACATATGACTGTACAATTATAATTGTTTATGATCGATAACAATTTATGTATTCTTTACAATTTGCAGTCACTGCAGAGCAAGATACTGTCAGACACCACAAAAGAAAGCGCCAATGTTTTCCCAAGCACACGTACAGCTGTATCCAACAACATTTCAAATCAGTCTCCCGAGGTCACAGAGGTACATGTACTCCCAGAAGGTCTACCCTTGAAGGCAGTAATCAGTGAAAATTGCACAGTGATCAAGTGTGGCAAGCTCTACACTACGGTAGGAATTACGTTTTTATGTAGCAGTATCAAGACTGCGAAAGATGATCCTTCCTGCTCTGGATATGTAGTACATGACTCAGTAGTCTATAAAATGTCTACCATCACAACTCCAGAGTCAACAGTTGCTTTATCATCGCAGAATCCTGCTAACAGCATAAAGATGTTGCCGCGTAAATCAAGAAAGATGCAGCAAAGAATGTAATGACAGCTTTGCAAGTAGAAACTGATAAAAAATTACTCCACATTTGTTAGGAGACAGCAGTTAGTCATACTGATCAGATCTGAAGTTCTTAACTGCTTCAAAAGCAAGTGTTTTGAAAGAAAAATAAATATTGGTCTGTTTTTTGTATCCACTGATCTTCAAATACTGGGTCTTGCAATTGATAAATCAAAACATGTGTTATATTACAGATCAAGTTCCATTCATAAGCTAGACCACTTACTAGGTCGAGCTTGGACGTTCTTCCAAAAGAGCATTTTTTTCTATTTTGTGACATGCATGAAGAATTTAAGAACACCAGAAAACATGCTAGTGTTAACCATAAGAAGTGCAATGTGCCATGAACCATTTTCTGATAAAATTCGCCAAACAGCATTAACTGACATTAGAGGGATTCAGAAAATAGCTTGAAGTTAGACAGAGTAACTGAATGATATTAATTAATGTCTAGCCACAATGTGACATTTTAAGTCTTTACAATTTCACTAAACGAGCGTAAACTAAATAATGTTGCAAACTATTTATTTGTAGTGGGAGCAACATTTCTTGATACATGTAACTGTGAAATTGTGTTCATTCCTACACAAGGTTTGGTATTTGTTACAGTGCAATTTGCTCTATTACCTGTGTACATCTGTAAGTGTTGAGATAGCATCATTTTCCCATATGTGGAAAACGTTATCTTATGATTTAGAAAACATCACTGATAACGTTGAAGTTCCAATCCAATTCAAAGAGTATTATGTTGAATATACTTCGGCTGTAATCATACAGAAAGTAGTTAGAGGTTTTATTGTCAGGAAAAGAATGAGGAATGGCATTGTTCATACAATTGAATCAAAGAGCACTGAAAACTTGCATTTGTCTTTGTTTATAAACACGTCTTTTATCATAGTTGGAAGTGTACCCAGGTGGGGCAAGCGCAAGTTTACCCAATAGACATTTAAAGCTCTCGTGTGTTTTTTGTGAGAATGGTGATTCAGTTCGGAAAACTCTACCGAGTGGCAATTCAAAGGGGAAATCAACCATACGTTACATTATTCTAGTCAATAAAGCATCTTTGTCTCCAGAAAGACCCCCTGCAGCTGTTACATATGCCATACGTAGAGGGTACAAAGTATTAGACATGTCCTTCGTAAATGCCAGCATTGATGCTGGCAAACAACTGTTACTCAATGACTACATTATTGATGTCAGAAAAATTTCCAAGCTCACACCATCAGTTGAGATCACGCTGCATGATCAACATTTTCGGGGAGTTAAAAAAATGTTAACTAAAACGAGACAGCGCAAACTCTCGAATGGTAACAAAACCAGGGTTCACTTTAAAGTTGCTCGCAACCCTGCACAATATTTTGTACACAAGAGACGAACAGAAATAATGAAGGCATAAACTAAAAAATCCACGTTCAATGATTCCCGAAAATTATTTCATCAGTTATTCCACGAATTGTCTAGACTGAGCTTGGATGAAAGACAAAAGTACTGGAGATTACGGCTTCAGGCAAAACGTCGGGTTCATACAGTGAAGTCAGAAGCATGTAACGGCTATGTGACAGCGTTTACATAAACAGAACAAGAGTTTTAGATGGATTGATTTAATCAATAAGCCTCTATTAAGTTGTACAGTCAAAAAACCTGTCGATTTGTTGTAGTTTATACAAAATTTGGGCGATTTTGAACGAGAGAATTGCAGTAAACTGGAAAAATAACACAGAAAAGAGGCAAAGTCTCCAATATAATCATGTAGTAAACGTTATTGAGCTATATTATCCTATAGGAAATTGATAAAGTGTTGTCTTGCTAACTCGCCGGTCATTCCCAGATCACAGTGGAGCCAAACTTGGCCAAAATGCGCCAAAATATGCTGAAACATAAATGTATAACCAACACTAAAAAAATTGTAATCGATTTAATTTGAAAAGGCTTAAAGTCTTACAAATTATTGTCTTTTTGGTATAATCTGTGCACAAACTAGACAAATAAAATCTTTTGTCAATAGATGCATCTTATATCATAATTTCATGACACGAACTTAAAAAATATATGCCACATCCATTCTAATGATAATATCCACTCTGAAAAACCAAGTAAAATTGAAAATTCTTGAATAAGCCATGTTGATCACATATTCAGATTGAACTTGATTAAATATGGTGAAATCCCTTTTCTGAAAATCTTGATGCAACATTATACACTAAAACGCAATATACCCTACCCAATATCATTTAAGAATATAAAGACTTGATTGAAATAGTGTTTGCCACTTCTGTGTCAAATCAAGATCAGTCTATCCCCTATTATCTAGGCTGCTTTCTGTGATATGTTCAAAATGCAAAGAAACATGGCACCTAAAATTTCCCCTCTGCAAATATATGTAACCATAGACAATTTTTATTTTTTATTTTATTTTCTGATTGTATATATATACTGTATACAGGTACTATACGTACCTACCTAATACGAATGAGTAACCTGTTA
>LD353742.1:8207-72005 GCA_001465055.1 Ptychodera flava | reverse complement strand
ATCTAACACCATACCCAAGACAATGAGCAGCAATATGACATCCAGACCAGTTGTCACGCCAACCAGGTACACACCCTGTCAAAAGTTACAGTATGAGAGTGAAGTAAGTAATGCCGGTGAAGTCGACCAGTCAGAATTGAACCACATGATCGAAGTTCTGCGTAAAGCTGGACATGAAGTAACCCCTGTCAGTCGGCAACCTGGTATAAGAGTCAAACCAAAGTACGGTAGCCCAGCGGTGTCATGTCAAGTTACAACTGACAAGTCTACGGTCATGCTACCAGCTGCATTGTTTCAACCACCAAGAATTTCAACTTTTTCTGGTGACCCAAAGAATAAAGGTGACTCAGACTTTGAGTCATGGAAATATGAAATTGAGTGTTTGCAGAGAGATGGAACACATAGCAGGGAGATGCTGGCCACAGCAGTTAGGAAGTCACTGCGCGGAGATGCAGGTAGAGTTGTGATGCACATGGGTTTAGATGTTACCATTGAGGCTATCCTGCAAAAGTTGAGTGGGATATATGGTGTGGTTTAAACTGGTGCTACTCTACTACAGCAATTTTATAACAGCAAACAGGAAGAGAAGGAGACAGTGGCTGGATATGGATGTCGCCTTGAGTTATCAATTAACAAGGCCAAGGAGAGAGGTGGTATAGCAGCAGTGGCGGTGGATGAAGCTCTCAGAACTGTATTTTGGAAGGGTTTGCGTGATGAACGAGTGAAAAATATTGTCAGACATCGCTATGATAAGGCAACATCGTTTGATGAGTTGCTCCGCATCGCCCGCCTAGCAGAACAAGAAGTGAAGGAAACATTTGCGTATGCCAAACCTGCACGTGCCGGTATCTCCAATCAGACAATTGTCCCTGAAAAGGCAAATGCTGTGAAGGAGGACTCAGTAGTAAAGGAAATTCAGCAACACATGCAGTCTTTGGCAGCCAGACTTGACAGAATGGAGGGTAATGGTACGAGTTCAGACGCTAACCCTCAAGACATGCCCTCACAGCAGGGTCGTGGTAGAGGTAGGCAAAGAGAAAGAAATCTACCTGAACAAAATGCTGGCACAAGAAGGAGAGGTAGAAGTCCAGAAGGTACTGGCCGCATCCAAGGACCTGTAATTTGTTACAGATGTGGTCAGGAGGGACACATAGCCAGGGGTTGCCGAAATCCCAAGATGGTGGACAATATCCCTTCTGTTCCTGAGCAGTCTGGTCAGTTAAACCCCCAGCTGCCTCCACCGGCGAGCGGGTGGTAGGCAGGACCAATGAACAAGCCCAAGCAGACGTCACTGTTCACCATCAATCAGTACTCAACCGCATTGTAGGTGATCCTAATGAAGAAAATGCATTCATTAATGGGGTGTGCTGCCGCAGTTTAATTGACACTGGTTCTCAGGTTACGACGGTCGGTGAATCATTCTACAAGAACAATTTGTCGTTATGCGAGATACATCCCATTGAAGAGCTGTTAACCATAACTGGAGCACAAGGTCAGGTGGTGGAATTCCTGGGATACATAGAGGCTGAGATCTGTTTTCCAAGAGATGTCGTTGGTACTGATGAGACTTACAGTGTGCTGGTGCTGGTTGTATTGGATACAGCTTACAACCAAGAAGTACCATTGTGTGTTGGCACCAACCTCATTAACTTGTACAGGAAGAGTTCCAGGTTGTGCAAACAAAAGGCTTCATCTGTCAAAAGTTTGAGGATATCAGCTGCTGTCCAGGACGCTTACAATCACCTTGATGCCAGGGACAATTTCTGTGGTGAAGATGGTAATCTTGGTGTGGTGAGAGCCCAGTTGCGGCGCCCAGTTAGAGTTGAACCTAACAGCGTTATCAACATTATGGGTAAAACTAAATCGGGCCCTCAGGGAGATGAATACATTGTTACTGTCGAACCCAGAGGGACGAGGCAGTTTCCAGGTGGTCTTGTTGTCAACCCATCAGCCCTAACTATAAAGTGTACCGGAAAGAAATGTAGGGTACCTGTGCAATTGCAGAACTTTTCTAACAAGACAGTAACTGTGAGGCCTGGGAATGTGATTTGTGAAGTTCATGCTGTTACGTGGGCAGGATCACCTTCACAATACCAGCTTGGGATTCGGCAACAGATGACGGCTGCTAGACACGATAGTAATTGTAGTGATCACCCGGGTGCTAATGTATCACTGGGCAGCAATATAGACTTACACCACTTGAGTGCTACTCAATATCAGCTGGCCCAAGAGCTACTAGCGAGGAAGTCTGATGTATTCTCAAAACATGACAATGATCTTGGTTATTGTATGGCTGTACAACATGAGATACCACTCACTGATACCCACCCTATTCGTGAAAGACATCGCCGCATACCCCCTGCCATGTATGATGAAGTGAGGTCCCTCCTCCAGGGAATGTTGGCAAGTGGGGCCATACGTGAGTCAAGTAGTCCATGGGCAGCCCCCATTGTGCTTGTCAAGAAGAAAGATGGGTCAATTCGCTTATGTGTTGATTACAGAAGGTTAAACGCCAAGACCGTCAAAGACTTGTATGCCATGCCAAGAATAGAGGAGAGTATGGATGCCTTGAAAGGAGCCAAATGGTTTTCAACAATTGATTTGAAGAGCGGCTATTGGCAGATTGGAATGGCGGACAAAGATAGACCAAAGACAGCCTTTACCACGCCCTTCGGATTCTACGAGTGCAATCATATGCCATTCGGGTTGACCAATGCTCCAAGCACGTTTCAGAGGCTCATGGAAAATTGTATGGGAGACTATAATCTAAAGATATGCCCTGTGTATCTGGACGATATAATCATATTCTCATCCACTTTTGAAGGACACCTTCAGCGGCTTGAGGCAGTCTTTGATCGTCTCCAAGAGTATGGGCTGAAGGTAAAGGCATCCAAATGCCAACTTTTCAAGAGTCAAGTCAAGTACCTTGGGCACGTGGTTTCAGGAGATGGCGTAGAGACTGATCCGGACAAGGTTGAGGCCCTGAAAACATGGCCTGTTCCGAGGAGTGTCCACGAGGTCAAGTCCTTCTTAGGTTTTGCCGGTTACTATCGGAGGTTCGTCCCAGGTTTTTCAAAGATAGTGAAGCCATTGAATGATTTGACAGCTGGACTCCCAAGAAGCGCAAGGACCGAAGAAGAACCAAACGCCCATCACTGCCTGAGTTTGTGTGGACAGACCAATGCCAGACTGCTTTCAATGACATCATTCACAGGTTATCAAACCCACCTGTACTTGCTTATGCTGACTATGGCATCCCATTTGAACTCCACACAGATGCGAGCCTTAATGGTCTAGGTGCTGCTCTATATCAAGAACAAGATGGCAGGAAGAGGGTTGTTGCATATGCGAGTCGGGGTTTGTCTCCGAGTGAAAGAAACTACCCAGCTCATAAGCCAATGAGTTTCTAGCCTTAAAGTGGGCAGTAACTGACAAGTTCAACGATTACCTGTATGGGAACTCATTCAAGGTAGTTACTGACAACAACCCTTTAACCTATGTAACAACCAGTGCAAAGTTAGATGCCACTGGTCATCGATGGCTTGCCGCACTTTCAACATATAATTCAGTCTTGCTTACCGACCAGGAACAGGAAATGCTGATGCTGATGGCCTATCTCGCCAACCTCACACTCCTAACCAAGAGACCGACTCTGACTCACTTCAGGATGCCCTCAGTTGCTATGACACAGGAGGGAGTGAAGTGCCATGTGAATCGGTAGAGGCTGTGTGTCAGTCTTATATGACTGCAAGGATTCCCTTGGTAGAAATGTTTGGTTGTTCAAATACAGCAGTACCCGAGACCATAGATTGTCCCCCAACACTACCAGGGAGTGAATCTTTACCCACACTGACTAGGGATGAGTGGGTGGCTGCACAGCAAAGAGACCCCGCCATTCAACGCACCGTCATCCTCAAGGAGAGTGGGAAACTTCCAACCAGAACAAAAAGGAAGGCTGAGGGTTCAGAGGTTCAGCGCTATCTCAATGAATGGCAGAGACTCAGTTTCAAGAGCGGTGTTTTGTACAGGAGTCGTATTACAGGTGATGGCAACAAGATGCATCAACTAGTACTCCCTAGACAGTACAGAGCCATGGTCCTCAGAGGTCTGCATGATGATGTTGGACATCTTGGTAAGGACAGAACACTAGACTTGGTGAGATCTCGCTTCTTCTGGCCTTACATGGCACATGACGTTGAGACTAAGATCAAGTCATGTGAGAGATGTGTGAGAAGGAAGATGCCCCCAGGCGCAAGATCAGTTGCTCCATTGGTGAACATCCAGACCAGTCAACCAATGGAATTAGTATGCATGGACTATCTGACCCTAGAAGAATCCAAGGGAGGTATATCTAACATTCCAGTGATCACCGATCACTTCACATGCTATGCAGTCGCAATCCCAACCCAGAACCAGACCGCACAGACTACCGCTAGGCATCTCTTCAACTGCTTCATGGTGCATTATGGGTTTCCAGCCCGGTTACATTCAGACCAGGGAAGAAACTTTGAGTCTGAGGTCATTCGACAACTTTGCCAAATAACAGGAGTCCTGAAGTCAAGAACAACCCCATACCACCCCATGGGCAATGGACAGACAGAGCGTTTTAACCGTACATTACTTGATATGCTCGGCACCTTGGAGGAGCACCAGAAGAAGGACTGGAAATCATATGTCGGTCCACTTGTGTATGCATACAACTGTACTACCAACGATTCCACTGGTTATGCCCCCTATTATCTCATGTTCGGACGCCATCCCATATTACCTATCAACGTGTACCTTGGATTGGAACCTGAGGGCGATTTGCCAAATACATATGGTGAATATGCTCAGGACCTCAGAGACCGACTGGATTGTGCATATACGATTGCATCAAAGGCAGCTGCTAAGAAGTCCTCATACAACAAGAAGAGGTATGACAGTAGGGCAAGGGGAGCTGTGTTGGAGCATGGTGACCGGGTTTTGGTGAAGAATGTTAGCATACGAGGGAAACACAAGATTGCTGACTGATGGGAGAGAGATGTGTATGTATGTAGTGGTTTGCAAGACCAATCCTGACCTCCCTGTGTATACGGTCCAGCCAGAGTCTGGGGTTGGAAGAGAGAGAACTCTCCATCACAACCTACTGTTACCATGCTTCTCATTGCCCTGCCCATCTGAGAATCAAAGAGCAAAACCCACAGAGACTGTTGATTATACAAGATCAACAAGCAAGGCAGAAGAATCACAGGATCATGGTACAGTTTCGTCAGACTCGGATGGTGATCAGGATGTTCATTTTGTCCCAGTCTATCATGCACCACAGGAGAGGGTACTCGAACCTGAAGAGGCATCAGACCTAGATACTGTGCCCCAAGAGGAGAAACAGGCCATGGTTACGAAAAGCCCACATCAGTGGTTAGTGGTGTCAGTCCACCAGGGACTACTTCAGATACACTTCCGATTGAGAATTCCTCACTACCAGATGTACAATGTGTTGTTGAGAACGAAGTGAGCGGAAGTTTGGAGCCGTCAAATGACCCGAGTCTACAGGAGGATGCTGAGCCAGATAAGGAGTTTGAAATTCAGGAGGAAGTACACTTCAAACCCATGCAAGAAGAGGAAGGGGAACCCTTAAGGAGGTCAAAGCGGACAATACGACCACCAGATCGCCTGAATCTTACTCAGGTTTGCAGTAAGCCAGAGTGGATGGTCAAAGCCGATTACCTCACATCTGTGAAGTTTAATGCCCAAGGTGACTCTGCAGAACGTCTTTGTGCCGCGTTGATTGACATTGTATCAAACGGTTAATCCCTGACTGAATTTTCTTGTGAATATCGGGACGATATTCCAGAAAGCAGGGGAGTGTGTAACCATAGACAATTTTTATTTTTTATTTTATTTTCTGATTGTATATATATACTGTATACAGGTACTATACGTACCTACCTAATACGAATGAGTAACCTGTTAGCGAGAGTGGGTACAGCGCCACCAGTGTCAGACTTTCACTGCTGAGAATCTCGCGATATCTGACGAGATTCATTAAAGAGTTTGACTTGCAGACAACTGCACATTTTCTGTGTCTGCCTCATTGATATTTCTTTTCAAGCTTTTGACAGCAGTGAACGTTGTGGTCGAGTAAACTGTAGATGTATACTCTCCTTTATTTTAACAGGTATGTTTGGTATAATATTTCAGTGATTTTGCCGAGTTTTGCTCAGTTGAAAGTTTGGATGAGATCGCCGCCCATGAGGAGACGCGCCATGTGTTTCATGAGCTATTTTTAGCGACTGTGCAAGTGAACTTCTGATGTGTCGATCGATGCGTCTAAAAAGACTTATATATAGTTTTCAGTCATTGAAACGGGACAAGTGGCTCCGGCGATAGATGTAAACAAATCGTCTCCAGTGTCGTTAAAGTATCATAGCTCATTTCTGCCAGTTATTGAGAAAAGGCCTTGTAGTTTAGTGTAGTAGTGAACGTCGATTCTGATCAGCTGTTTGGTTTTTCATGCATGTGTTGAAACAGTACGCCAAAGTTTTCATGGCGTTGCCTTGTTGTAAGAGATCGTTGATTTTTGAGCTTCATTAAAGAGTTTGACTTGCAGACAACTGCACATTTTCTGTGTCTGCCTCATTGATATTTCTTTTCAAGCTTTTGACAGCAGTGAACGTTGTGGTCGAGTAAACTGTAGATGTATACTCTCCTTTATTTTAACAGGGTTTCCCCTTACACTGGCTACATATACAAAGTATTGTCAATGTTAAAACACCATAATTTCACACTAAAGCATTCAATCTATGACCGTACTTTGAATTGTTTGCTTAAATTATTGCTTGAATATGCAACCTTCCCCTAAAACAGGGCAACATGACCAAAGTGAAAGGGCACATATTTACTGCCTTAGTACTTTACACGATATATGCGATTAACTTAGTTTAGCAGTCTAAGCCCTTCGAGAATTGTAAGAGTATTCAGCTATTGGCTGCTCTGTTTGCCTCCAACAATGGCACACTCGTCACACACAGATGCACCCACAGTCGCTACGCGAAGGCCTATGCACCCGGAAAGTAGCCTTCGCATAGCAAGTGGTACACATATCCTCCTAGTGTAGGGCAATATTGCCGTTGTAGCTTAATTTTTTGACAGGTGCTTAGGTAGGACGTCAACTTGATCAAACGTCAAAACTTAAAGCTAAAGACTAGAAGCTAAAACTCGAAAAAGGCAAAACCTTCAGTTTTAGAACTGCTGCCTTACAGATTGATATATGGCGGGTGCCACATGTGGGGCAGGATGCGCTTACTATTTTCGAAACACCTGACATCACTTCTAGGTCTTTTGGCCAGAGGTCCATATATCTTTCTTTCATGGATTTGACTTTGTTTGTACCGTCTATTTACTGTCTGTTCTGTGCTGTTTTGTGTCTATGTTTACAACTATTGTCTTACAAATTTTGACCTAGTGTTATTGGATTATGGATTGGTATGATTGCGATTATTCTACATAAACCAAGGAGTGATACCATGGAAATACATTCAGTGTGACAGTTTTGGGACAGGGTAGTGAATTTTGCTCAAAGCCGTTTCATAAATGGCGAGCAGTAGGAAATGTTATTACTATACCCTTCGAAACTTTTTGTTGTGCTTATCCTCAAAGTGTTAATAGCACAAGAGTAGTATTTAGGGGGTCAAAGTTGCCAAATTGCTGACCCCATGTTGAGTGCGTAGTAATCGGACTGCTATCGCAGTAATCGGACTTCGTATTGGGAATGTGATTATAGGGGCTAAATATTTTGAAACTTCAAACCCCAGTTTTAAATTAAATTTTGATGTGTTTTGAAAATTGTTTGTAAAAATATGTGATAAATTAGTTACATTTAATCCATGGACGACGCAACTATATTTCAACGTGTATGGCGCTTAGATATCGGACATGGACTTTCTCTGTGTTGCGTTCGACACATTGTATCCTATGGTGTGGCTGACTTCGCCAAGTTTATAGCCCGAAATAGCTTCTACCGAAAAAGCTATCCAAAACGGGACAACAGCGTCACCTGACTCAATATGCTGTCACATGACTTGTAAAACACTATCAATACAGAGCGAAGTGAGTACACAGAACAGCATGTCATTAAATGTCCGAAAACTGAGGTCGTCCGAAAACTGTCACACTGAGTGTACCAAAAGAGTGTGGTAGCTCCATGTTGATACTGATACGCTCCTGCGTGGGAAAAAAACAACGAGACTTGTGAATTGCAATATCAACACCCTTCTGATTCTTAATATATTTTTCCTAAAACCAATGAGTCAATCATTTAAATATACATACCTTATTTTCTGAAAATGATAGGCTAAAATGTAAAGTGTACGTCCATAGAACGTCATGGTGAAAGTTGAATGCGTGGAATTCTTACAATGATGTTCACTGTCACACTTGAAAGTAGTGACAATTTAGTCCAGTTGTAAATGAAACATATTTATGAAAATCATCATTTAATTAAGTACTCTCAATACTTAGACCTTCATCAATTATAACAGTCAGGAAAAACGGACAGAAATAATTGAGTGACATTTGACTAATATGACGAATCTCGTTAAAGTTACTGTAATTTTCAAGTCGAATACAATGTACGTACCAAACTTGTAGGTCAAGTCTAGGGGGTCAAGTATGATATGAAATAGACCCAGAAGAATGTTTTTAAATAGCTTTGACACAAGCGGACTGCCGATCTTGTTTAGCGGTCATCTAGTATCAAGACTAACTTTTTTCATATGATGCTATGTTTGGTGTTTACCTCCATGGTGTACAACGTACATGATTCGGCACTCAGCAGAGGACTGCACTTTCACATTGGAAATATTTGTGAGTTCACATGGTGATGTAATCTTACATCCTGCTCAGAAATGGCTAATATTATGATACTTTGGACAAAGCTATTTTTGTCGACATTTTACAGTACTATTTTGTCAATGCACCAATTATAAAAAATATTCATTGCCACCATTTTAATACTTCAACAGTGCAACGGTAATGCTGCTTGACACTTGAATTAAAAGAATCTGTACTAGATATGTACCAAGTTAAAGGGACAAAGTTGCTCATTTTTGACATTATTTTGCAATTTAAATTTCTTTTGATAGATCATTCCCACTAAAATATGCTCACTCACTGGCTATTGCAATTGTAATTCAATTCTCACCCTTTAATAAGACACATTAGGCCTAACATGTGAAATTTACTTATGTTACAATTTTTGGTACATACTTTAAATTCAATTATTAAGTGATCACATGTTATATCCATGCATGTACATGAGTTGAGCTGTGACAACCACAGATTGCAATTAAGCCTATTTCATTGAGCAGCAGAAAATCATATATTCAACAGAAATTAAAATGACCAAATTGTTGTCAAAAATGAGTGATTGTCTCTATAATGGCCAATGGGCAAGGTTTTGTTGGTTGTGTTGTTTTTTACTTTGCAAGTCAGAGTTACATAAATTCATAAGATTTCAGAATTTTACCAGGAAAAATGGTTTCTCTTTTACTATAGAAAATTTATAAATGGTAAAATTAATTAAGATGTATGATTGAACAAGGATATGAGACCCAACACTTTAGAGTACTCTTAATGTGTGTTCAGACTTGCACAACTCTGACCTGGCAATTGTTTGAGTTTGCTGAAACAAACGTGCATGTACCACAAGTTTGTTAAAGGGACTGCAAAAGACCTGGGGAGGAAGTTAAACCAATTATATGCAGTAAAAGAGGACATGAGCTGAATATTATTTTCAGAATTTTTCAGTACTATTTGCTGCTGTATTTTAGCATGATATGCTCAGTATTGATTCAGTTTGTAAGTAAAACCTGATGACCCTTGAGCAGTGGTGTCATTTGTTGTGTTCAGTGAAGTCTTAAAACTGTGTTTGGGGTTTATTCCACATTTACAAGTGTGCCAAGAAAATGGAAAATTGAGCATTTCATCAACCTTGTGCAGAAAATTAAACAATGAATTAAATTAATCACAGAGTGTTCCCAAGAACAATCCACCCATACCACACTGGAAACAAGAATACCAGTACTCCTTTATCTGGAGATTGGTTTACTAAGTTTAAACAGCGTAAGAATTAAACAGTATATTAAACCATTATCATAACAATTGAAATGCATATTTTCTAGTCAGAGAAATCAGGGGCTTCCCTTTTATTAAAAATACTGAAAAATCTGTAGCATAGAATTATGCAGATTTTTGTGTACAAGATTAGTTTTACCCATGCTGATCAAATGTGACTGACACCGAGTCATTGAAAGTATTCTTTGGTAAGGCTGACATCCATGTCTAGACTTATTCTTGCCACATGCAGAAGCAAATAAAAAATTTGCAGGCATCCTTTGCTGGTGTCCATCTATATTGCCCTGTGTTGTAAATCCCCACCTCAATTTTTGAACGTCGAAGATTCGATTGATTTGTATATTCTATTTTTTTGAAACTGAGGAATGGTCACACATTTTTCACTCTTACTTTGGGTAGGTCATAAATCTTTGGACTAAATTTTTGGGGAGGGTCCTGATCTTTTGACCACTCTCTTGCGAAATCCCCCGGGACTCCCCCTTGCTAATTTACGTCC
This sequence comes from Ptychodera flava, assembly GCA_001465055.1. Lineage (NCBI taxonomy): Eukaryota > Metazoa > Hemichordata > Enteropneusta > Ptychoderidae > Ptychodera > Ptychodera flava. The sequence goes on along the minus strand of LD353742.1, from coordinate 61,393 downwards.
AGTCCCTTAAAATAATCGCAATCATGCCAATCCATAATCCAATAACATTAGGTCAGAATTCGTAAAACAATAGTTGTAAACATAGACACAATACAGCACAGAACACACAGTAAATAGACGGTACACAAACAAAGTCAAATTCATGAAAGAAAGATACATGGACCTCTGGCCAAAAGACCAAGAAGTGATGTCAGGTGTTTCGAAAATAGTAAGCGCATCCTGCCCCACATGTGGCACCCGCCATATATCAATATGTAAGTCAGATAGGTAGTGGTCACTAACTAAGGCCCAATGTCACCGATGCCATCAGCGATTATTTGTCGAAGGGAGATATTGTATTTATCTACCAGCTTGCGATACCTGCCAAAAAAGCGTTTGAATGTAGAGACAAGTCTTGCTCTGGTGTAACCTTGATTTAACAGTTGATAAGAGAGATGGCCATGTCTCTCTACAAAATCACCATATGAACGGCATGCTCTTGCATATCGAATTAGCTGGGAAATGTATACCCAATTAGCTGGTAAGAGTGGAATATTACTGATAAGATGTGGAAAATTGATTATACTAAAGTTGAAATCATCTCTCTTGTCATATAGCCTAGTACAAAGGTGACCATTAGAGTAAAATTCAAGTAAATGTTCAGGTATGAAGCAGAAGAGGCCGTTTCCGTAGTTTCTTTAATCTCCAATTTTGGAGGATAGATCATAGTGAGATAGTCACTGAATTCAGAGTTATTCAATGAAATAGCATCGTCTATGTATCTAAATGTTAGGTTGAAAGTTCTAGCTACAGAGACATTTTTCTGTTTTATTAAGTTCTGGACAAATTCTGCCTCGTATGAGAACAGAAATAAGTCGGCAAGTAAGGGAGCACAGTTAGTACCCATGGGAATTCCTATACACTGTTGGAAAATGTGTCCTCCTAATTCAACAAATATTTTGTCAATGAGGAAATCAAGCATACTGATAATGTCTTTCTCGGTATAAAACACTTTAGCGTTAGTAACATTTTAAACAAAATATGTAGAATTATACCCTAATACTACATATTTGTAACGGCGTGAACCACTTTTGTAGAAAAATGCTTGGTTGACGATGTTTTTCAAGTGTTCTTTCAATTTATCATGTGGTGTTGTGGTATACAATGTGGAAAATTCGAAAGTTTTAATAGATGTTATTTTTGAAACAGATCTTGATTTCAAATTTTCCAAGAGTTCCTTCGAATTTTTTAATATATCCACATTTGATTTATACCACCCCGAGAAAAGACAACATCACGGTATGTTTGAAGTCCCCGTTTAACAGTGCAAAGAATAGAAGTCAGTATCTTCGATAACTCTGTTGTTGAACATTTTGAAGACCCTGCGATAAACCTAGCTTTGTAAGGTGTTTTGTGGAGCTTTGGTATCCAGTATGATGAGCTAGGCAACTTACTATGGTCGTCCTTTGTTGTAATATTAAAAATTATCCATGAATGACTTATGGTTTGCCAAAATTTCAGATTTGTTGAACATTGATTGTCTGTAAGTGGAGTTTGTGGAGGTCTTAGTTACACCAAGTTCGTCTATAAGACATTCAAAATAATACTTCTTAAAGACAAATACAATGTTATTGGCAGCTTTATCAACATGGACGACAACATATTTGTCATGGATATCATTCAAACACTTAACAGCATCAGGATCTTTAAATACAGAATAGGGTCTTCTGCAAACATGTGATTTTAGTCGACCAAATGGCTACGAACTATTTTCCTCACAGATTTGACCCATTCTGACAGTGTGTCTAGCTCTACATCCTCCCTTTTAGCCCGTTTCCTGGCATATTCTTCAACAGAGTCCATAATGATCTTAAAATTATGGTTCCAGTTGATCCTGCGAGGTTCTCTGAACTTGGGTCAACAAGATAATATCTTACGAAAGTGGTGATGTTCAACCAAGTTCAGATCACCATCAGTGATGACATGGCCAACTTGAGTATATTTGAAGGGAGATGAAGAGCAGTTACAGGATGCTGGTGTTAGAAGGAATTCATCAATTTTTAAGTTCCACAATGCCTTATTGTAATTGAATATTTTATTCGAGATTGTCTTGGTGTACCGATATGACAGAATAGGTAGAGACTGGTTCTTAAAGTATAAAGGTATAGTTGATGTAACCTTTATTTGTGAAGTATATTGCTAATATTAATTGCATCAATTCCTTTGTTAGTAAATGGAAGATGTATGAAATGATGATTATTATCAGTCATAGGTTCAGCACGAACAGTCTTGTATAGTCTGTATAGTGCAATATCAGCAATAATACTGACCAGTCTGTACGGTTGTTTGTTCGGATCTGTCAAAGACAATCCCAATGCATAGGCATGCAACATTCTCAAGTCCTTGATGGAAAGAGCAAATAATGAAGTACGAATTTGGTGGAGACCTAAAGGCTTCTGTAATAAAAGCAGCATTTCATGAAATTTGTCATGGCAGTTGGAGGTAGATGTATTCAATTTAGGCCGATGGCAATGCCTATGTCCATGACTACATCTTCTACGGGTAGAAGACTCAAAGAGGCCCATCACATTCTATTGAATTCTATTGACTCAAAGAGGAACATCGCATTCTATTCATGAGGTAAAATCATTCGATGGAATCTGCTTTACTGAAACCTGATTAACGCCTTTTGTGGGAGATCGTGAGCTGCTTCATGAATTCCCATGGTTCAGGCGTGATAGACCAGGACAAATAGGAGATGGAGGTGTAGCTATTGGAGTAAATCTCTCTCTTGGAGCCAAACGAATGACACAATCTAACTGTGAACTAATCTGGGTTGAAACAAAAATGCAATAAAGGAGCTTACTTGTTGGAACACATTACACACCACAGTCTTCCACAGTGCATGACCTTCCTGAACTTGTCATCGAAAAATGTGCAAAAGTCTGGTCTCCCATACATTGTTGTTGGAGATTTCAATATTCCAAATATTACATGGAAATCAACATCAGAGCAAGTGTATATGACGTCAAATGTTATCAGCAACTTCTTTTAAGATGAAGTAATTTCAAACTTCAATATCGATCAGTACTGTTTACTGCCAGCAAGGGAGAACATTTTTTTTTGACCTGTGTCTGTCAAACATTGACAAAGTTCACGTAGAAGTCGGAGAAATATCATAACCTCCGATCATCAATCCTTCTCGGTATTACTGCGAGACATTACAAAACCTGTAAAATTTGCCATTGCACAGAGGGAGATGTACAATTTAAAGAAAGCCAACGTGGAACATCTAACATAAGATCTTGAATCGATTCCTTTGATCAATTTACTGACAGCTGGTACCGTTGATGACTGACTTTTTATGATCTACTTATATATGTTATCAAAGACCACGTGCCGCAAATCAAACTTCATCGCCGCGTCCCTCCCTCGTATGATGCAGAGCTTATAGAAGCTTTAAAATTGAAAGAACGTAGACATTGTGCCAAAAGACGTATACCTGTGCCCGAGAATATAGAACTTTTCAAGCAGGCTCGTACCTCATTCAAGAAACTGATGAAAATGAAATACAATGATTATGTTGCGTCTGTTGCAGCAGATGTCAAGAGCAACCCCAAGCGATTTTTTCTCCTGTACTTCAGCCTGGATGAAAGGGACAAAGTCGCGTATGCCTGGCACTATAGAGCTGGTTGGGTATGAAGCTTGTAATGAGCAAGCTCAGGCCGATATTTTCAATACCTTCTTTCAATCTGTTTTTACAATAATGACATCAATACCATTCCTGAATTAGACACTCAATTACATGATCCTTTGCGTAAGTTTGCTGTATCTGTGTCAGAGGTGAAGTTTGAACTTTTAGCCCTAAATGAACATAAGGCAATAGTTTTAAAAAATGTGCTGATTCACTTTCCATTCCACTAACTTTAATATATAATCGGTCTATTCATGAGGAAGATTTCCCAACAAAGTGGAAGAAAGCTTTGGTTTTACCTATACACAAGAAGGGTATAAAAAAAATAACGTTAGAAATTATCGCCCAGTGTCCCTCTTATCAATTGTTTCAAAAAATTGTTAGAAAATGATATCAAGGCATGTATATAAACATATAAAGCGTTTTATATGAACAACAGCATGGTTTTTTGCTTGGGCGATCATGTTAGTCTAATCTATATGTCTTGCTTAATGAAGCCCGTATTGCTGTTAACAAGGCAAGGTAGTTGGATGTTATATATACAATTTTTTCCAAAGCATTCGACAAAGTAAATCATATATATTTAGTTTACAAACTTATTAAATATGGAATACAAGACACCCTACTTGACTGGTTTAGTAGCTACCTAACTGATAGATCCCTGGTTGTTAATGTTAAAGGGTGTAGATCAGACCCTGTCTTAGTCCAGTCAGAGGTTCCGCAGGGGTCACAACTGGGGCCACTGTTTTTCATTATTTCTTTGAATGATATATTTTGTAATTTTAAATGTGGCTTCTTGGGCTTTGCTGACTATCTGAAGTTGTTGAAGATATACGTAGTGTGCATGACTGTTCAATGTTACAAGAAGATATCAATTACTTATCCACATGGTTCGAGAAATGGAAAATGCACCTTAATTATGCCAAGTGTGTGGTCCTTCGTCTTTCATTGTAAAGATTGCCAATTGACAGGGCTTGTAACGTCCACAAATGTTATAATCTCCACAAATGTAATATCAACCACAATTGTAATAAAATCAACCACAAATGTAATAAAATAGTCAACCATTAATGTAACAACCCGCAACCACAAATGTAATAAACAAATTAACCACAAATGTAATAAAACTCAACCATAAATCTAATAAACTTGAACTTGCATATGTGATCATTTGTTTATCAATGGCCTGAGTAAATAATAACTTTAATAAGACTAGTGTAATGTTATAGCATACTTTCCTGAAACTAGGTTTCCTTTCCGAAACACAGAATAAAATACTTTGAGAACGCTATCAGAAAACGGCGAGGTACTGATCAAACCGTTAGATAATGGAAGTGGAACAGCAGTTATAGACACTGATAATTACATAATAAGGAAGCGTCAAAATAACTCGTCAACCAGTGATACCACACAAAGTTTATGACAGATGACCCAGAACAAATAACAAGGAAATATAAAACCTTATAACAGAAAACGACACAAAACATGTTGACGACAACATATATTTCAATCTAGTAAAAAACAATACGAACACTACCTTGAACACAGTAGAACAAAATTAGACATCCTGGCATCCCTAGTGAAGGAACAAACTTCAAGTGGGACAACGTAGGAATACAGACAATCTATCGATTATTCCACACAATTTATCCACTGAAGACGAATTTGAGGCAGTTGATTAAGAAAGTACGGCAATTTTCGAAAAAACGGCGTTAAAGGATCGTAGTGTTATACAGTCTTCCCCACTCTGGAGTAGAGACTGCACTGACGTTCAGATTACAGCTGTGTCTAGCCATGGCCAATCAGTTCTGTACACAAAACAGGGAAACGTAAAATACACTTTCAAATATGCAAAACACACTAAACACAAACAATTACGAAATGGATAATGTGTGGAGTTGCTTTCCTTATTGCATAGCTCAATATTTAAGGGTTAATTCCTCAATTGCAACGATTCCTCAATTGCAACGACAAAATAGATTTGTTACATTTATGGTTGATAAGTATTACATTTATGGGTGTTGTTTTTTATTACATTTATGTTTGCCATTTATTACATTTGTGGTTGGTGTTTTTATTACATTTATGGTTGATTTTTGTTACATTTATGGGCGATATTACATTTATGGGTGCATTTTATTACAATTGTGGTTGATATTACATTTGTGGAGATTATTACATTTGTGGAGGTTACAGGGCTTATGATATTAATGCACACAACTTGGAGACTGTTTATAATTACGGTGATTGTGGCTTGACACTAGACATAAAGTTAACTTTTTGAACTTACGTTGTTTCCATTGTCACTGATGCTCGAAGACTACTTGGCATGATTAAAAGGTTTAGCAAAAGTTTGTCGGTAGATGCATTGCTCGTGGTTTACAAAACGTTCATTAGAACTGAACTCGAGTACGACTCAGCTGTTCGGAACAGCATCGACAAAGTGTACTCAGACAAGCTAGACGCTGTACAGCGTAATTTTGTTAAATATTTGTGTTATCTTGTAAGAGTAAGGTTTGATGATAATTCATATGATGATCTGTGTTTTATATTCAATTTACTAATGCTATCTTAAAGGCGCATTATTTTGACCTTGTTTTTCTGCACAAATAAATAAATGCCCTTCTTAATTGCCAACCAATATCAATTTACACATTCCTGGGCGATCAACTAGACAGAAAAGGACTTTCATGAACTGGGTGGTAGAGTTAAATTTACCAGCAATTCACTTTTTAATCGCATTCCAAAGCTACATAATAGTTTTTATCAATGTCTGATATTTTTAATATTTCTGCTTCGAGTTTTAAAAGAAAAGCCAAACGCGTTTGTTTTTGATTTTTACTTTGTCTTCGTTGTGCATGTCATTTGTTTTAACTAGCTTTCTTATCTTTTAACATTATGTTATTTGGTTTTTTTTACTAAATTCCTCCTGTAAGAGCGGATGTATATGGTTTTTAACTGTATCATATCTGTGTTGGAGTTTGAAATAAATAAATAAATAAACATCCATACATCGTGTCCACACATACATACATATGTACACACATACCTGCCTGCCTGCCTACCTATCTACCTACCTACCTACCTACCTACCTACCCACATACATACATACATACATACATACATACATACATACATACATACATACATACATACATACATACATACATACATACATACATACATACATACCTTACAATGTGATGTTGATAATCAAGTGCAATTGAATAAAATAATTTTATTCACTGTTGATTTACGTATGGAATGGTTGTTGACTGTTGCAGCTGTTGATCACATACTTTTATACAACACTAAGCAACACCGTATATCATAATTATTTATACAATCTACCATATGTGTACTATCGCATTGCTTTGAATTTAATTAGAGAACATTTAATTTCTCTGTCTATGATGATCAGAATCGAAGACAAATGTAACATGTGAAAATGATGGACAAGCTCGTACAAGAAGCTCTTGCCACTGTTGTAGTAGCAAGTGACGTCCCTGGCCAAGCCCTTGTCTTTGATTGTTTCATATTCAATCTGAATATTCATCAGAGAGTACCCATAATCAGCGATGTCCTCAGAGACTTAGTTTAACGGCCGGAGCCAGGGTGATTTCCTACTGAATGTGGCTGCTGAGCTCACTGCGGTAAATGGCTGCACGGTCACTCTTAAGCAGGTGCCATGGCTTGATTGCATAGTTCTTCTGATTAACGCCATACAAGCAGTTGCCCTTGTCATCTTGTGCTTTCGCATTGCCAGCACCGCTTTTTAGCTTTGTAATGTTCTGGGCCTTGATGTCTTAAAGGGTCATACTCTTTATGGCATTCTCATGTCTGTAAAGATCTTTGTATGTCTCGATTATGTGGCATTGCCACAGATCGAGCAGGATCTCGCCTTCGAATTCGAGGATCAGCTGGCTGACTACGTTTTGTCACATTCTGCAACGTGCATGGCTTTTTATCTCCAGGTCAAACACTAGGTCGAAAGAATCAGGCATGAGTACGACACCAGATTATAATTTACGGCATCCAGATGTACAGTGTCTCGCCTAGCCGCGCTTGGCCCGGATTATGAGTGACCGTATGATGAGTCCTCGCTGGTTTTGTCCCTCGTGTAATTTTGTGGCGGTAAGCCACAGAATCTTGTGGCTATAAGCCGGTTTTAGAGATTTGAAGTACGGCATTTTCGCATGTGTATTAAAATATGGCTGATAAAAATGTTGAATTATCCGGACTTGGGGAGAGGGAAAAGGAGTACAGTTATGATATAAACGGGATGTTGGAGGAAGGGACTGTGTTTTTGGGGTTGCAGGTGCTGAGGTTACTCCTGTGGTAGATATACTGACAAGAAAGCAAGTAGATCTTCAACAACAGGCAGTTGATTCTTACACTAAGCAAACGGGTAAAGTATACTTGAGGCTCAGTGCAAATATAAAAAGTGGAGAGCTGCACTACAGGAAGTTGAAACTGACCTACATCTGAAAAAGTAAAAATAATAACATTAAATATGTGGAGTCGAAATTAAAGGGACGTGTGGGTGTGAGAAACGTTTTGGCCCACGCGGTGGACGTAGCCCACCTAAGTGGGCCTTTGTTATAGGTTGGCGTGTGTTAAGTCTGTATGTGTGTCTGTAATATGTCTGTCCGTCTGTGTGTGTTATGGATTTGTGTCATCGATATCTCTCAAACTTGTTCATCAAATGTAATGTAATTAGATACACAGAATGTTTAGGATGGGAAGTAGATCTGATTAGGTTTTAGGGGATGTTGGTTGCATAGTTCAGCTGCAATTAATTTTTGAAGTAATATTTTGACTTATTTTTGCTCATTTTTGCTCATTTACTTAGCTAGGGCGGATGCACTAAATTATGAGGAGTGGGGCACAGTGGACTCGGAAATAGTACTACTGTGACTAGGGTTTTTAGCTTGTGTGTTCATAAGAATGAGTTTTTGTGTGTACTGATGTTTTAAATTCTCTGTGTATGTCTCTCTTTGTGTTTGTCTGTCTGTCTGTCTGTTTGTTGTCTGTCTAAAAAGTATGAAAAAAATGGCACTGTTCGGTTGTGTATGCAACTAACTTTCCTCATCACAGATATATATCTGGATTGACCTGACAAAGGTTGACAAAACTTGCTAAATAAATTGGAAATACTATGATATAACATTAGTCCAAGTGGTTTAGCATTTTTACGTTACTAATAACTAATTGACGTATTTAAGAGACTTTCCTACTAAGAAATATACATCAGTATTGTCTTGACAATAGTTGACAAAATGCCATGTGCATTTCATTACTATAGTGGTGAAATACATGTCTTATACATGTAGTATTTTCGATATTAACATAAGGTATGAAGTTACTGATCCAATTACAAAGATGCCTCCTATTTAATATATTAAAACTTATGAAAAAGTGCCGAGTCGGCACTTTTGTATCAGTGGCTTCTCAAAGGAAACCCTACAACTATGATGTTGTCTTAAATCAAGCATGGTGACATGGTTTTATATTTTTCAATAAAGAATCTTTCAATAAATCGTTTGGGAAAATTTCAGAAAATTGCCAATATCCCTAGTATGTTTTTCGAACATTTCTGTGTGCAATCCTATGCCGTGAGTAATTTTGCAGAGCCTCTTGGTAGTCTACTTATACTACCTTAGGGTAGCATTAACACACGGTACAATAAATTATTCACGATTCAATTTGATTGGTACACACAACGTTAGAATGTTTATAACGTTTTCCGTTCTGCCTGAAAGCAGTAATGTAAAACCTCTAGATAATTAATTAATTACATCTATTATGTTTAGATATTTCACTATAAATTTCAAAGAAATCGTCAAATAACCATACAAGTCATATTTTGCAGGTACTATAAATGCCAAACTTTTAGGTAGTAAGTTATGACAAAATGAAGGGGTCATTCTCTGTGAAAAGTCAGTATGTAAATTTCTTTTGTCTTTCTGCTAGGAATAAATCAATATCATTTTGTTTCATAAAATAAGTGCAACTAGTCTCCCTACTTTCCATCACCATGTTCTGTATGGCTGAAGACAAAATCAGTGGAAAAATTTCTTTACAAAAATGCTATCTTCTTCCTAAATCAAGAACATTTTTCTAAATCATTTGAAATAAGAATTTAGAAGAATGATGTCCATAAAAGTACGTTTTGAGAATTTTAAAAACTAGTCTGTGAATATATGTTCACATGGGAGAAACAGTAGACCACTGAGGAGTTTCCGAGTGTACTAATCATGAAGGGAAATCTCCAGTACTGTGTAAAAGGCTGATGAATCTTTTTTCTTCAAAACAAAAACAAAAACAAAGATCAAAATAAGGAAATTGGAGGCAAGGTCCTATGGAGACAAAAGTTATATAGAGTTATATAGAATATTAAAAAACCCACCCTTAAGTACAAAACGTCCAGCCCTAGATCAAGTGCAACATCAAGTCAGCAAGCGCATACAGTCAGCGTCGTCATGAAGGCAGTTGATCGAAGGCGACATGTTTACCTGCTAGCAACCGTGATCGGTATCGTGATCAGTGAGAGGTATTTAACGTAAATTTCTTTGAGAACCATACAGTGATATGTTGTTGATATAAAGCAGGTAAGTTATTTTATGGCTTTTTCAGAGTGTGAGGAGTCATGTCTCATCACAGGACTGCAAATTAATAAGCATAGAGAGTTCCGATAACTTCTGCCAACTGCCATACACGTTGCCCTTTCCGAATTGACGTTTCGCTTGACCGAAAGTATCTCTATACAGTATCCCTTTCTCAATACAGATTTAGCCTTATTGTGCTTATGCATTGCCCAAGGCTCAAAAAATAAAGGTGAGTTTGTGGTATTTCATTTGAATGTTTACGTGCCAGTTTTCAATGGAAAAATCGATCGGCTTTTTCTCATATCTTTGTAGAATGTAAATCAACGTGAGAAAGATACCGAAGAGCAGTTACCAGTTCATCTCTCTCTCTCTCTCTCTCTCTCTCTCTCTCTCTCTCTCACGTCCAGCATACCATTTTCAATGGTGTTATTTTACTTTATTTTATCGACATAAACACAGTCCCTTCACAAGGGGCTGTGACATGTACCGATTCGCGTCATCTCCTTGCGCTCGATCTTTTTTTTTATTCCTGTCGTGTTTCATATCATACACCCAGAACTTGAGTTGTTAAATGTTTGCGGTCTTATAATAGCGTGAATCGAAGGATAAACGTCTGATGGAAGCATTGATGGTGAAGTGATAGTGAAATTCAAGCAATATACCTTGGCAGTCTGTCGTTTACAGGACGTGTGATGAACGCGAAACCCAATTGGCAAACCAGCTACTCGTAGCAGCAACTGCGTACGCTAAAAAAAATCCTAAGTGACAAGTTTAATTTTTGAAAGTCAATATCAAAATGGCGAAAACTGTGAAAAGATGAAAACGTCGATACTGACATTTTTGTGAAATGCAAAGGCCGAGAGGAACTCTGTAACCGCTATTTCTTTTTCCAGATTAAACTTAAAAGCAAACTATTACCTCGTACATACTAAACCATCCAAGAAGCCGCAATCATAAACGTATGAAAGACGTCTATTCTGCAAGTGAAATCCTACTATTCAGAAAGTTGCAACGTTTAACACGACAGCAAAAACACGATTAAGTGATGGTGTCGAATGCGCAAAATCAACACACCCTCCATAATTTTTAACATTGCTCTGGTAGGGAGAGAAAGTTTAATTTGCTCCCTGGCATTTAATATTTGACTTTACCTCCAATTTCCAATTCACACCGTGTCCTGATGTTTTAAACAAGAAAAGTCTATCGTCTCTGTCATTTTGAACAAGACTTATATAACCCTTCTTTGCTGCTCGTTAGCTACTCTCGCTCGAAGACATTGACCACTGATTGAAATACTGATCACTTCAAGGTCAAGATTTGCATCGTAACTATGGAGACAAGCAGTTTGTTACTGAGTAAAACAGACTGAATTCCGAGAAGGCGGCCAAACTATTATCTTAATGCTGCCAATCACAGGATTTCTCAGCTGCGTGAAATTTGTAAAATTTGTTAACGTTGATACATTTATCTGTCAATCATTACTGAATGCATCAAAACACGGATAGCCGTTTCGGGGTCATGAACATTTACTAATGAACAACAACTCTGTAGTGGATCGATACTTTTTGACAAAATTAATTGGCCGGAGGCTCGAACGGTGTCCTATATCGCCAAAGTGTCAAGCTGTATGTCTTAAAGGGACAAAGTCGGCCATTTTTCATGATTTTGTTTGATGCAAGATACCACTTACATTGTTTGACACGTTGAAAGATACTGAGTGAATGAGTGACCATGCATATATGCGACCCCGGTTTTAAACAAATTAAACGAAACCATCGCAAAAATGAATAAATGGTCATGAGCATTAATTCATTTTCACGATCTTTTCATGTATTGTGTCTAAAACCGGGGTCGAATATTTGCATGGTTACCCATTCATTCAGTATCTTTCAACATGTCAAACAATATACGTAGTATCTCGTATCAAACAAAATTCATGAAAAATGGCCGACTTTGTCCCTTTAATTGTTTTGCAAGATTGTGTAATTGTCGATAGCTGTTCGTAATATTTTTTCATTTGTTTCGTGATTTTCATGTTCCCTGATGTTCAAATAGGACTCTAAAAAGTTGTATAACGTAGCCATGCGAACATCATCGAAAACAGACTTTGTTTTACGTATGACTTTTGAAGACTTTGTATGGCCAATGGGCTTCATGATGTTTAAACCAATAGTTCTGTTCCCGCTGGTATGGGATATAAAAGCTAGGTTTTACCGCGTTTTTGTTTTGTTTTTTGTTTTTTGTGTTTTTTTCTTTGGTTATTCCGTGTAATGCACTTATCAGTGTTTTCCACGGGGACAGGAGTGCAGGGGAATCGATCGGATATCGTGTTCCGGCAGCTTGGAATTTGACCGCTACGGTACGCCCAACAGTTAGGGATTTGACAATGTCGCAAAATAGTAATTTTTGTTTACTATATTTACATTATACTTGCAATGTTCCGTTCAATTCAGCTTCTGCATGCACATTCTAGCATTGAAATGGATCGATTTTGGTGCAACAATATGATACAATATTCCAATAATACTCGTCTAGTGAGCGTTCTCCTGCTAAATTTGGAATAACGGTGTCGGGCCTCACAATAACGACAACACACAATAACTTCACTAGTTCTATACTTCAACGGATCCGGAATTTACGTGTACACAAATGTAAATAGTACAGCCCTTTATTCTCTGTTTTCTTGGCTTTCATTTTCATTTGTAGCGTTCAAAACACATGGTCCACGAAGAGTAAGATTCTTATGTCAAGCTCATTTACATGTTTAATTAATGTCTGTAATTAGCCTATATATAAATAAATATTCAGTGCATTGATTTAAAGTGGTCCTTTGCCTTTTGCTGATCATATATCATGTTAGTTGCAGTAAAAGGTTCATATCTATAACATTTTAATCAATAGATCATTTGCATATTTAATGAAACTTCAATAAGGCAGTGTATCAAAATGCATTTGATTGGACTTCTTGGAGTACATTGCTTATATTTACTAATACATTTATGATGCGGACCATGTAACTCTGATTTAAAACTTTTACATAATGAAATTCTGTACTCGGGCTATTTGTTGAAAGTGAATGTGACATTTGTAACTTAATTTGATATGACTTCTAAGCTTCAGCAGCTACACTTACTTTAAGTCATGCTTGTAGTTTATGAGTATCTCATATTATAGTTAGCTCACTTAGGCCATGAAAAAAACTGAATTGAGTGAATTTGATCCAAGTTTCGCTTAACATATATGCTTTTGCTTAATGAGCATGCTATGAGTCGTCATACTTGCATTTTGCAATATTTTTTTGAATACCTTTTTGAAATTTTAATGAGTTTCCAATATCATTATTAGTTCATTTGCATATATTTGCATATATTTTGATATGTATATCCTTTTTTCTCTCCACAGATTTCTGAAGGGCTGACCATAATTAATAACCAATTATAGCCTGCGGCATTCACATCCAGGTAGCACAGAAACGATAGTGAAAGATGTCAACTGTCAGTCATACCAAAGTGACTTACTTTGACCTGATCATGTCATTGCTCCTACATAATTTGCAATGCGTAACAGTCCAACAAAGCAACCCATCTCGAATCATTCATGTCACAACTCAATTAATTTCAAAGTTGCACCAAAAAAGTTTAACTTGTTCTAGTTTAATTGTAGTTGTTGTGTAAATTCCTAAGTTTGTTCTTTGTCACTGTATAGTGTAACTTGAAAAATGCACATTGTTTGTTCATTTTATTAAAATTAATTGTCTTGCTTCATTTACTCTAGGAAAAGAGTTATAAAAAATACCATGTGTCATGTAATCATTGTCAATGAAAATATTTTGGTCTTCCATTATTTATATACGCCCATCTAACTTCAGAGACCCCATGCTTGCTTTTACATCATAGGAACACAAATCCTACTTTTTGCAAATTTATATAGTGACAAATTCTATAATTCGATTAACCTTGCATTTTTCAACTATTTCGTGGCTCCTTATCATCTTTTCGGGTACAAATACCGCCACATAATAATATTTGTGCAAATGATAGAAGTGATGGTCGAAAACGTGCAGTATTTGTTGAAGGAAGCGGGCTACCCAGTGGCCTCCCCCTATGAAATGGGAAGAGGAGGACCCCATAGAAAGAAAAGTTTGTGCCTGCTGTGTGTGTTGATGACTAGCCAGAGCAATGATTTGCTAGACAAGCCTTTCTCCCCAGAGGCTGTCAGGAACATGAAGCCCGAACGCACTAGCAAATACTATGCTATCTACGAGCACCGTCGAACACCTACATGAGCGAGATCACCATCAAAAGCCTCGTTTCCTTGGCTAGTAAAGGTTTAGGCTGCTTGCTGCCGATTGAGGAACTTTTGAAGGATCTGAACGCCAATTTTCATGCCAGGTGTGAGATGGCTTACACTTCTCGCTGTTTTCAGTGCATGTCTGATAACAGCCAATCATGTCAACATAAAAAACAGGGGGTCAAAAGAATGTGGATACTAACATAGACAGAGATGGCTTCACTGGAGAAAACGCATACAGGGGAGGCCGCTAATCCCCCCGCAATGCAGATCAAAGAAATTCTGGTGGTGAAGCTTGTGGACACAGCAAAGATGAAAAACATTACACTACCAAAAATAAAAAGACGTGTCGAGTGGAATCTTTGAATAAGTTTGCTAAGATCACTTAACTGTAAAAGCAAGAAGAAGCAGAGAAAGCACAAGGTCGGTGCGGCTCCTCTGAAGAGTGGTCCTGAGGCACCAGAGGCTGCATGGTCTCAGACTCGGTACAACTATTGTTACCATCTCCCAAAGTTGGATGAAGTTGCTTTGGCAGCCCTATAATTGAACTGCTCAAAATGTAAGCATGCTTATCCTCCAGTCCATTGGCTGATTGTGGCACTGGCAGCGGGCTACAGATGGCCCCCTCGTTTGTCTTCTCCTTTTGGTCCTTCTCTTGTGCATTCTCTCCACAACCTGAAATCATTTATGGACGCCGCCTTTAAAACTTTATATTTTCATAGTTATGGTGCAACCATGAACACCAAGACCCCTGTCAGAACTTTGTTCTAAGGGGCCTCGCTGGCAGGGCTGACCATTGTCTACTCGATGGGTGCAGAAAAAAATGCTGAAAACAGAGATTGGCTACCCTGATAAAACCACCTGGAGTTCTCAAGCTTGGGGGAGCTGTGGCAGCGGCTGATACAACAAAAGACGTGCTTGAGCAAAAAAAAAAGTTATTCAAAAAGGGGGAAGCCTTTGCAGCAGAGAGAGAAAGGCATGGCAGGGCATTGGACAAATTCGATTAAGACACAGAGGCGTACATAGAGCAGACACAGCGGATCAAAAACTGGAAAAGGCAGACAAAGAGCAACAAACTCATGGCTGAGAGAGCTGTCTTTGACGGATGAGGACTTGCAGCTTTTTTCACAAGAGATGGTGAGTGAGTCCAAGCTTCAAGAGTACAACACACTGAGCACTGGACAAAAATCATTGGAATTGATCTATGCCATGACAGGCGTTGCCTGCAGCCTTGTGGTGTTTCTCCTTTGATTAGGGCAATTCACGTGTTGCTTGACTTGCCGCTGACTTGCTATTTAACTTGCCGTATTTCTCTATGACTCTCAAGCGCAAGACATTTGCACTCAGTTGTGTGCGACGATCCAGCCATCTTCGTAAGGGGTAGCTGCCGGTACTTGACAGCCAGTTTAACTGCTTGAATATCTGAAAATTAAGTCTCCCAATGGTCAACAGTAAGCTTACAGATCTCCTACAGTCCCCCACGGTTACTGGAACAGGGTCGCAACCATCAAAAACTGCTTTCAGCTGCTAAGGTCCCTGAAGAAGTGGCCTGGACGTGGTTACTTCTGCACGTCATTTGGCACATCTGTTTGCCAGCTCCACAGCACATGCTATAGTCAAAGATTGATGTTGGCGCACGAAACAAGGTCCACTCAGCTGTTGTCCTGTTTCAGCAACATGATAAGAGTGGCACATCTATAAACACAGCTTGCCATTAAAGTGGCCGAAAACTACTTCAGGTCAAACCCTGGGCAAGAGCTAATTGATGCAGTGACTCAGCTGCTTGCAAAACATGATGTCTCTCTGAGGCCTTGGTGTTTGAATATCCATTGGGAGCAAGGGATCGTAGAAAAGTTCAACGGACCTTTGTTTAGCTGCTCTTCAGGCACCAGTATGCTCAAGAGATCCCTTCTGAAGTGCAGTCCTCTCGGTGGTAGCCTTGCTGCCTGCCATTGTTACTGCCTTGAACTTAGAAGCCACACTGTTGACCTACAAAAAAGCCGCCTGAGGATGTAAAGGCTAGAACAGTGGTAAAAACACTGTTTTCCGCACACAGTCCCAATGGTCTTCATGAGCAAAAGCTCCTTTCAGAGCTGGGCGTCCATTACCTCTAATTGTCTGGTGAGCTTGAGGGCTGTGATTGCAGGGCGAATCCCATCTGGTCCTTTACCGTTCATTTGCTTGTGTGCTCTGTTACCAAGCATGGGAACCTGCTTTGTACAATTTGCAGGATGGGCCGCCAAGGGGATATGTCCAGGAGGAACTTCTGGTAATGTACTCTGACACCCAACTGCTCTCAGATGGGGTCCTCAGGCATTGAGAGCTGCTGTCCCTCCATTTCTGTTACACTCAAGACAAGTCAACCACATTTCGTTACTCATGTGGCCTCTTGTTGTGTCTAACCAGTCGTATCATTGTGTAACTGGGTATCATTGGGCTTGTAGGCCCAGAACAGGTCAATACTGCAGGCAGCACGACGGCTATGTTTCGGCTTGCTAGCGATGTAAGACGTGATCAAACTTTGCCCATTGGCTCGGTCCTGGCACATATAGGCCATGAGCTTCTTTGCGATAGACCTGCAGAGCTGCTGCTCAGTTGGGGGTCTGACCTGGAAATCCTCGTCCAGGGAACAGCCTGCTAGTTTGAGCTTGTGCATTTGAACGGCAAGGTAGGCAATGTTTGACCACTGAAGATAGTAAGGTAAGGTAAAATGGTAAGCCCCTGGCTTGAGTTGACCATAAGGGAATAACCAAGGAGCCAGTTGGCACTTTAGATGGCCGCTTCCACTGCCCCTATGCTGACATTCAATATGTTTAGAACCAGTTCTTCTCTGCTGTCAGTGCCTTGAATGGTGACTTGCATGTTTTACTGCCGGCTGTCCTTGGGTGTTACAGGAGGGGCACAGGGGTGTCTTAAAAATGGTCCTTGTGGCGCTGGAAAAGAAGCCCCTGTGCTCAGTCACAAACTTTCTGTTTCAAGGTCATGATAAGGTCACAAGACATCCAGTCCTCAAAACCCAATACCATCCTCGGCAGCAGGGGAGTTCCTTTCACATTTCCCACCACTGGACTGTGTCAGGCTGGGTATGGATTCTCTATTTGAGGGCCTTGTGGGCCAAATCCTTTATTTTATGGCTGACCTCAATCTCCTCGTAGTAGCCAGCCTTCTGATGCAGACTCTCGTGTGACATCTCACCATTTTAATAAACATGTGGACAACTTTTTATCGAATTTGCTTCATCGCTTCTATGACATAGTACACTAATTATGAAAGTTTATCAAATATGCAAATCATGAATTAATTGACATGATGCTGCTTAATGTCCTCAGTCAGTAATATTGTACTGTGAGATTAACATATGCACAATGATACTGCTACATATCATTGCACCTCATTACACAACTGGAAGATTTACATAAGTACCATGTTTCTTTAAATTGATGCATTATTTCTGAAAATCAATGAAATATGCAAATAAGCAATACATATCATACTAATAATGAAAAGTCATGAAATAGGCAAGTTAGAAATTAATTGATCTGTTACTTCCAAATGTCCACTGGACGAAATGCTTGATATGCGCTTAGCATATTTATGTATTTTGACGTATATGGAACACAATATTAATTGCATATGCAACGTATATCTTTGTATATTGAACATTCCAATACGTTGATATGCGTAGCGTGTTCCTATGCAGATCATGAGTGTACGCAGTGCAGACCTTTGCACACTAAGTGTGCAATGTAGTTTTGCGTTTTAGTAGTATACGTACGTGTATGCTTAACGTATTTGACACATGTACAGAATCAGTTTATGTGTGTATATTGTTGTATATCAAGCATTTTGCCCGGTGGTCTTTACACAGTACTACAGTACTCAGAGATCAACATCTGTACCTTATTTCATCAAATTTGATGCAGCATATCTGGACTTATTACTCTAGGAAAGTTCCTACAATATACAAATTAAAGATTCATTAACATGACATAGATAAACGTCTTTATTCACTCTTTATGCAATGTAAGCTAAACATCTGTACCACCTTTCATGGAATTTGTTGAAATATTTATTGACATATGAGCCTAATTACAAAGAAATCATTAAATATGCATATAAGCAATTGATTGTCGTCATACTAATAAGAGTGATATTTTTGCAAAGTATTTCATTTTATGATACAAGCATGAAACTTTGCAAAATCAGTAATGGTGTATCACTTAGTTAAGAAAACAATGCTAGCAACCAGAAAATCCAGGATGGCGGCCATATGGCAGCCATTATCCAACATGGATGCCGTCCAATTGTTTTAAGATAAAAAAAGCAGAAGTTATTAACGATTTTAGTAGTTTTCGTTTCAAATTGTATGTTTTATGCGCCTGAGGCTGGTTTTGCAGGTCTTCAGGCATATTTTGTGATTTTGTCGATCCAAGATGGCGGCCATAATAGCGGCCGTTTTCCAACGTAGTGTCCATGCAAATCCATTCACTAATTTTGAAGGCGTAAAATGCACATTTGTATCTATTTAAATGTTTTTTGCGTAAAATTGTATATTTTTATGTTCCTGAGACTACTATTGCATGTTTCAAATGTATATTTTTTTATTTTGCTATCCGAGATGGCAGCTGCATGGCAAAAGCGGGCTTCCAAGCAACTCTATAGACTATATTTTTGGCATAAAAATCACAATTCCTTTCCATTTAAGTGTTTTTTGCGTGAAACCGTATGTTCTTCATATGCCTGAGACTGTTCTTGCAGGTTTAAAAGGCTTGTTGGGTGATTCTGTTTGTCTAAGATGATGGCTGTAAGGTGGCTATTTTCCAATAGAGCTTCTAAGCAAATCTATATACTATAATTATAACAACGAGA
Source organism: Ptychodera flava (assembly GCA_001465055.1). Lineage (NCBI taxonomy): Eukaryota > Metazoa > Hemichordata > Enteropneusta > Ptychoderidae > Ptychodera > Ptychodera flava. The sequence goes on along the minus strand of LD353742.1, from coordinate 41,952 downwards.
TATTTTATATCAGAAAAGAAGTTAACAAAACGTCAGCTATACCTCATTGACAAAGATAAGAATAATGTCGACGTCATAGCAACAAAACCTATCCACAAAACGACCTGTAGCCCACTCATCAAAACCATCGTAATCAAACAATATTTAATAGGAAACTGGAAATAATTATGACGATCAAACACGGGCCACAGTTTTTCCGAAAAAATATCATAGCATAGAAAAGGAACAAAAACATATAAGACATTCTCTTTAAAGAAAAACGAAGCACGAGCAAAAATGAAACGAATGGCAACAGCCAGACCAAAAGATAAAGATTCTTGCAAATCTTTTTGATAAACAATGGCTTATGTCAAACTAAACAAGTGGAAATACAAAACCATTCGAGCGACTGGAGAAGGGACCCCGATTTGGTCCTAAAACACCATTAAAACGAATAACACAAACGTAAAACTGTTTTCCCTGGGGTCCAGATCACATGACCATGGTCAGAGCAATATCGATTCATAAAAACAACATTGATCCAATCACTATATCGTATCACTGACAAAGGTATCCGTTTAATCTTTTGTTCAGCTCATCAAGGCTGGCTATGATCCTGACGATTGAAGTGCAACTAACTGATGAATAATAGGGCTGGTTAATTAGCGTTTTATATTTTTCCCCATCGGTTGATGTAAGCTAAATATACTTACAGACACAGAATTCTGGTATGTCTTTAAGACATCAAAAATACCAAAAAAGTTGTTGGGTAGTGAAGATCCTTTATTTTTTAGTTTTTCAAGACATTAAATGTACTTTTGTTCTGTAATTCACTGGCAGAGCAATTTTCTGATTCAAGAGTAGACAATATCACAGAAATTAACATCAGAAATAGACTCGACACAGTTGAAAACATAGGTATAGCCACTAAATTTGTTAAATTCAGATAATAATGTCCCAAATCATCAATGATTTCATTTTTCCGGAAGTCGATTTGGCGGCCATCTTGAAATATGGCCAGCATTTTTTTCTTTAAAGGTGACCTAAAACGTGCCTACATGCCAATTTTTATGCTTGTATCACAATTTGAAATATTTTCTCACTTATCCGCTCTACTATCCTTTGCATGCCATAACACTACTGGACGATCAACATCTGTATAACGTTGAATTCAATTTTATGAATCTTTCATTAAACATACGAAGTAGCAATTAATTGACAGGATACTACTTCAAGTCTTTACACGGTATTACAATACTGACAGATCAACATCTGCATCATGTTTCGTAAAATTTACAGAAGTATTTCTTGAGATAGCCCTCTAATTAGGAAACATCACGAAATATGCAAATTAACAATTAATGAAAATTATACTGCTAAGTGTCTTTGTGCTCTATTGTAGGACTGTGTACAGAAGATTTATACCATGTTTTATGAAATGTGTTGAAGTTTGTCTAGACATATCACAGGGTTTTTTCGATAGATAAGCTGCTAATTTGCGTAATATGTGCATAATTAGTTTAAAATATTTGCATATAATTTGCATGTCGTTTTTCTTCATCAAAATTGACAAAACATGGTACGTTTATGCAGTGGAGCCCTACCAGTGATTTTTCTTTCAAAATTTAGTACATCTTAACTAAGTTGCATAAGCTACTATCCTTGTCTAACTCAAATAAAGAAAGATTAAGAGATAATAATAAACCGTTACAGTTGGTAAACTGCTTCTCAGATCAAAGGCACTATTCAAAGTTATAAAACAATGAGACATTGAAGTTCCCATGACACGATCGCTAGGAAAATGCTACGTTTTTTAGTACCTTCGTCAGGGTTCAATGACCCTGTACACCTCTGGTACCAAAAATAAGAATAGATCCACTCTGATGTCGCATGCACCATTTTACAGTATTTTGATTCACGCATGCGATTATTTTATTTTCATTCTCTTCATTTACATGCAATTTTTATTTGTTTAAGGCAATTAATTCTCCCTCTGTGAAGAGTTTTTGCTGTTGACTATAACAATTTTCATTGCTCTGTCGCTGTTTTCACAAGATACTGACCGATTGATCTTGGAAAGTTGAATTGCTTTTACGTGCAGCCAACGCATGCCGGTGCATTGACAGAAGGTTCACACTATGCTACGCTATGCTGTTGATGGGCAGCATACATGATATCTTCGTTCCAAGTTTACTTTTTATTTCAAGATGTATGTAAAGCGGAAATTTCACCTAATTGTCTTTTTTGTATCTTGGGATTGTGTAATCAGTTTGATTTGAAACCGTAACATAAACTATTTCATCCATTAAGCATTGAAATCGTCGAAACAAAGAACCTACAAATAATCTGTCTTGCTTTCGTGTGATGAATTATCAATAATCGTACCAAAGTTGACCACTCGGTGCCATTGTAAATATTTTGCCGCTGAACCTCATAACGTTGCAGGTGACAATGATAGTGTCGTTGTGAGATCAAAAGCTGTGCGGGCTTGAACGATAGCATCACTGGCCGCAAAGCTGTTTTGGGCTGCGGAGAACCCTTTACCACCCTAGTTACTAATATTCATCAAATATGCAAATAAGCAATTACTTGGCACAATATAGACACTTGTCATTCTTTTTTATTAGAACTCTTTGTGAGCAACACCTGTACAAGGTTTCATCAGATTTGCCGCAATCGCATCAGGAAAGGAGCTCTAATATCTAATTATCAACTTAGCTGCAGTTATGCATGCCACACTTAAATAAATGGACGTGCAAATGTATGCCATAGTTTATTATCCTTGTACCAAGGTTTAAAAGAACTAGCTCAGGCATGTCTGAGATGCATTCATGAGCCCCTTGTTTCCTGTATTTTATTTCAATCCAGTGGAAACCCAGCGGATTAAAATCAAATACAGAAAACAAAACGGTCGTTACACGGTCCCATATAAAATCAGATCACAAAACAAAAAATTGACATGCATATGCATGACATAGGGAGTAATCCATGTCCCAAGTTTGAATGAAATCGCTCAAGGCATAGCTGAAAAATTTGCCCAAACGCAACCCACCGACATCAAATAGCACTGGGAAAAATGCTCGATATACAACAAAAGATACACATGAGTCAAATATTGACTATAGTCACTATACACATACGTATACTAATAAAATGCAAAACTACAGAGCACACTTGATGTGCAAAGATTTGCATTACGTATACTCATGATCTCAATAGATATCCGTTACGCATACATCAATATATGTACATATACTGAACGTATATCTACCATTTTGTCAAGTGTACAGGAACCAAAATGGCCGCCATGCGATCATATTGGATTGGAGAAAAAAAATCGATGTGCATTTGTATGACATGTAGAATAGTTCTTGTGCCAAGTTTGAAATAAATTGCTCTAGGTATTTATGAGATATCTGCGTGAACGATTGCACACACGCAAGCAGAAATCGTCACGCGTGCAGCGCGCATGTTCGCTAAAGGGAGCGTAAAAAAGCCATTATTTGAAGGTTCAGCAAAACGCCTGTCACGGGAGTAGTATGCAAACAATGACTTTGTACTTTACAAGGTCGGATTTCCGAATATCAGGGCTTTCAGAAAAGATATATCTTTAAAGATATACTTTTTGGGGGGTTTGCGACTTCTATAACTGAGAAAAAAACTAAAATTTGAAAGAGTCTATAAGTTATCTAACTACCTTAAGAGATTTAAAAAGACAAACAAATGTTAAAATGGTTACCAGAAAAGAGAATTTATATTGCTTTTCTACAAGAAAGGGATAGGACTATGGTAGGCGAACATTACAAGTCCTTCCAATTTAAAGGGAATCGTTGTTTTCTAATGATACCAATCAAAATAAGGGAGTGATGGTGATTGTCCTAAATTCAGCAATTAAATCAAGTGACATTTACCAAGACGATGACGGGACAATCCTACTTATTCTTACAGATAAAGACAATTTCCATCTTTTCTTTTGAATACTTTTTTGGTTACCTGGTCAACTGTACATTACTTTTTTCATTCTCCCATCAGTTATTTTTGTCGTTTTCTCTGGCTTTTTTAATTGATATTTGCTGGGAATCGTTTTTCCGAAAAATCTTCTAGACCCCCCCAAGAATATGAAATGGTCCACCCCTTGGTTATGATCATGTTTACATAAAGAGCTACGATGGCCAGATGGCAGGAAATGTAAAGGAGGTGAGCTACTTACAACCTTGGGGATTATTAAATGCTATCAGTGCTGTCATTCGAATGTAAACAGTACTTAAGTTAGTTACAGATAGCGAAATGCCATCCACTGAAAGGTTGATTATGCCATCTGGAATTATCGTGGATCCAATGGCAAGATGGTAGGTAATGTAAAATATGTGAACTATTTAGGACCTTGATACTAATCAACATCGAAAAAATTATGGAATATATTTGTTGGAGACCGCATGCATGGGTCCTAAAATAACGCGCTTCTATGTTTAAAAAGGGTCACGTTTTTTACGTGCGGCCGCGTAACTCTGCCACTTCTCTGAACAAGTGTCTCGCCGGGAGGTGCATTAATCCAATCAGATAGTTCGTTATAGAGCGAGCCCTTGTCACTTTCCTTTCCTTCAATGGCCTTTTTATTCCAATCATCGAAAGGTACTCTTGCTTAATGGAATGTTCGTGTAAAGAGCACGTCACCTTTGTGTTGTTTGCATGCAGTGCTAATGGTGAGATTTGAGTTACTGAAGAGTTTGAAGGTAGTTTATTAGACGACGTCACATAACATAGCATTGTTTGCAAAAAGAAGCGCCAGTACGCAAGCCATTGCTTGCAGATCAGTCGACAAATAATTATTCAAATTTGCCTGCTTGCCTAAGTTTCTCTCTGTCACTCATGAATAAACATGCAAATAGCCATGTAAATGACGTGTTCAGTGTTTCAACGTGTCCAAAGTGTGCTAGCAACGTGCGTTTGTGAAAACTCAATTTCTGTTAACATTCATGAGGACAAGGGGATTCCCATTTTGGTGTACACATAGATTAAGTACTAGTCAACGAGGCCTAACAGAGATTTTTTTGGAAAATTGACCTAATATTTGTAATCTACTAGTCTTGTATCCTTCAAGGGATAACTGGCCATTCTGAAAAAGCTTCGAATGACAGCAAAAGCTAAAAACGTACTCAGGAGAATTTTACATATCTCTGCCCACAACTATGCCATAGCATTGGTTTATTTTAACATTAAGTGCACTTCACTCATAATGCACAAACAAGCGATTTTTGTTACCTTTCGTAAGCAGTTCTCCAGAATAATATCCGCTTTTGGTCCTTTGGCTTCTTCTTTATATAAATTCACTGCTCCGTCAAGTAAGCTTTTAAGATATACGAATGATCTCATTGATCCTATATCGATGATCTCCACTTGTTCAACATACACCTTTTCAGCTATCTTCTTACACAGATCCTCGGAGCTATCTGCATTCTGTTTCATATACTCAAAAAGTATGCCACCGACAATTTTAGAACCTTCTTCAGCGTTGCTGTATTTTACAAGGTGATCCTGAAGGATATCAATCATAGCTATTTATAAGCTGTTATTGGAAATTAGCATTATACCATTACATATAATCTCATGGTATTCTTCTTCTCAACGTCATCATATACGAGTGTTTCTTTGTGGAGCCATACAACCTCTAGCTGTAGGTGAGCAGTTGTGCGGCTTCACGATAAACATGCGCAAATGATGGTGTCAAACAGAAAATTCCATTGATATATTACATGAAGTTTTCTTATCGTTCGTTGATGTGAATAGATCAAAATTATTGTCACAGATTAAAAAAAATATTGTTATGATCTCTGCTTTGTTTCCCTGGATTACTTTTATTTAATTAATATTATAGCAAATCACCCTTAAGATAAGAAATAAATTACAGAGCACTTTCATTTATAAACCCAATCAAGTTGAAATTTTCACTGGACAAAATGCTTGATATACATTCAGTATAGTTCTGTATATTGACCTATATGGCACAAGATCACTAAGATAGTTCGGGAGAAAAATAGTGCAGACCTTGAAGTTTTGATATCTGCATGGATGCTTGTTTAGTTTGAACTTTAACGTCAAGAATTTTTGTAAAGATATTTTTCTGCCTGAATCAAAATGCAGACTGTTGTGAATAATGGCTGAAGCATTTGGTGGTAATATGAGGAGTTCTAGGGCTAATAGAAATCATAGCAATAAGCCTGAAATTTGTCAAAAACACCACTGAGGGCGCTATTTTCATCGCTATCTCAAAATTTCCGTGGACTTGCCCACACGAAAAATTAATCAGTAGTCAAGCTGACATTGACCTAACACCTGTTAAGAGGATTTGTGCCGCTGAATGTTTTAAAATAGGAAAATCGAGCTCAACGCTACTGTGGTGGCCTATGGGAAATGAATTAGAGGTCTTGTGCCTAATTGATGGCCCAAAGGAAGCCCTATAGGGGGACATATTTCAGTACGTATGATGTCCAATGCTGACAAATAACAACCTTTTGCACTTTCTATCACTCCGAACAATACTTGGAAATATAAAGGTATGTGGAAACCAGCTCAGACACTAATTTTGATATACTTGGGGGGCCCAAATCCCTGCTGGCGGCCATATTGGACTCAGTCAGGAATAGGGGTATGGCATAGCTTTTTGTTGTCAATTTCTCTCCTAATTCAACTTAATTTGTCAAACCAGTACTTTTACTGTTTAGACATACAATTTCTTGCTTTGATATCAAAAATTCGTGCAAATCCATCCATAGCAGTTTTCTACAGAGAAATTTATTATCCAAATTTCCGTAAAAAGTCGATGAAAATAGGCCTAGCCCTTGAAACCGCGGTTTAATTTCGGGGAGAGATTCTATTTGTGAAATCATTATCTTTTTTGGGAAGAACACAACTAAGCAATTGTAAAAGTATTCTGATATGAGTGTTTGGGACACAAAATTTGTTTGCCGGGAATGTGTTTTTATGTCATAAGGTGTCATATGGCTTGGTACAGAGGTGACGCAAATTGCTGCCATAGGGCCGATGAATGTATGTCTTGAGCCAGGTGTAGCAATTGAAATGTAAGGTTAAATTTTCTTTTATTTTAGTATTTGAGTCATATCCTCCAGTACTTTGATTGGTGTTAAAATTGTGCACTTTTGTCAATTTAAGGTTCACTATATTGGCACAAGATCACTAATTCACTTCCGGGTTCGTTACCCACGAAGATAGTTCGGAAGAAAAATAGTGCAGACCTTGAAGTTTTGATACCTGCATGGATGCTTGTTTAGTTTGAACTTTAACGTCAAGAATTTTTGTAAAGATATTTTTCTGCCTGAATCAAAATGCAGACTGTTGTGAATAATGGCTGAAGCATTTGGTGGTAATATGAGGAGTTCTAGGGCTAATAGAAATCATAACAATAAGCCTGAAATTTGTCAAAAACACCACTGAGGGCGCTATTTTCATCGCTATCTCAAAATTTCCGTGGACTTGCCCACACGAAAAATTAATCAGTAGTCAAGCTGACATTGACCTAACACCTGTTCAGAGGATTCGTACCGCTGAATGTTTTAAAATAGGAAAATCGAGCTCAAGGCTACTGTGGTGGCCTATTGGAAATGAATTAGTGGTCTTGTGCCATATAGGACACAATATTAATTGCATATGTAACATACATCGTTGTACATTGAACATTTCAATACGTTGATATGCGTAGCTTATATCTATGCACTTCATGAGTATACGTAATGCAGATCTTTGCACACCAAATGTACACTGTACTTGTGCATTTTATTTACCGGTATACTTAACTTATTTGGGAATATATTTTCAATGTACGAATATTGTGTCAGCCAGAGCTATTTTGTTAGGAGATCCCGCATTACAAGAGCTGTTAAATATCGTTTTATTAGTTGCCAGGAGATATATTTACATTAGTAGATGTGAAATGAAAAGACCAACATTTGTCAATTTCAAGTCTTTTGTTTTCAACATACAAAAAATTGAACGTTACATTGCTATTCAAAAGAGTAAACTTGACAAACATATTAAGAAGTGGGGAGACATGTTACAAGTATTGGAAGAATCTTAATTTTCAACTTTTTTATGTGAACCGTATATATTTGTTATCCGGTGAATTGTGAAGTATAATGTATTTTCTTTCTTTTTGAAGACTGCAATAAAATAATAATAATGAAAAAAAACTTATTTGACACATGTACAGAATCTGTATATGTGCCTATATTGTTGTATATCTGGCATTTTGCCCAGTGTTGGATACATTGAATGCCACCTTTACCATTCAGACATACGGATATGGTCAATGCGATGGAGACAGACAGCCACGTTTGATTTCCATATCAATTCAAACTCAACCCCTGCTCCCCCATGCTAGTGCTGGGAGACTTAATTTTGCAAATAAGCAAATACTGTTGAGTTGACAAATGAAGAGTAGGCTAGGAGGCTTGTTTGGATGATTCTACAGTTGAAGTGGTCAGCTAACCCAGCCCCGCTGCTCTGTATACCAAAATTCAGACCTCCAGTCCAATTGGCTAGCTCTGAATTAAACGTTTGTATAATGTACAAGCGACCTAACGGCCGATATAGCTCCGCTGTGCTTATGTAGATACTATTTTTGACACATGTTGATGAAGAAAGTGGAAATCTTTGATAGCTCATTTCAATGGCCAGAAAAAAGTGGCTAAAATAGCTGCAAAAATACACATTGAAGATTTCATCATAATTTGAATATATCACATTGGATCATCCATGAGAACATGTCAACCAAAGCCATCTGACCAGTAGTTTTTTGAGAATGAAATTTTCTGACCAAAAATGGCAAAAATTGTCCCAAAAATACAAAATTGCTGATTTCATCATAATTTCAATAAATATCATTTAAATCATCTGTAGAAACCCATGTACAAAATTTCAAAGCTATCAGATGAGTAGTTTTTTGAAAAACACATTTTTTGACCAAAAATGGCAAAAATTGCCTAAAATTACAAAATTACAGATGGCATCAGAAATTTAATATATATTACTTAGTTCATCTGTAGAAACCTGTATACCAAATTTCAAAGCTATCAGACCAGTAGTTTTTGAGAAACACATTTTGACCAAAATGAAAACAAGCGACCTAGCGGCCGATGTAGCTCCGCTGTGTTTATGGAGAGAATAACTATTTTTGACACATGTTGATGAAGAAGGTGGAAATCTTTGATAGCTCAATGCAATGGCCAGAAAACAGTGGCTAAAATAAGCTGCAAAAATACACTATTTCATCATACTTTGAATATATCACATTGGATCATCCCTAAGAACATTTCAACAAAAGCTATCCGATGAGTAGTTGTTTGAGAATGAAATTTTCTGACCACAAATGGCAACATTGCCCCCAAAAATAAAAATTGCAGATTTCATCATAATTTCAAACGATCAAATTTAGTTCATCTATAGAAAACCTGTATACCAAATTTCAAAGCTGTTAGAACAGTACTTTTTGAAAAAAAAAAAATTTTTGACCAAAAGTGGGAAAAATTGCCCTAAAAATTCAAAATTGCAGATTTCATCATTATTTCAATAAATGTCATTTATTTCATCTATAGGAACCTGTATACTAAATTTCGAAGCTATCAGATGAGTAGTTTTGGAAATACACATTGTTTGACCAAAAATGGCAAAAATTGCCCCAAAAATACAAAATTACAGATTTCATCAGAAATTCAATATATATTACTAAGTTATCTATAGAAACCTGTACACCAAATGTCAAAACTATCAGACAAGTACTTTTTGAAAAAAAAAAACATTTTTTGACCAAAAATGGCAAAAAATGCCTTAAAAATGGAAATTTGCATTTGCATTTGAACAAATCTGAAACAAATCATCCCTAGGGACATATGTACCAAATATCAAAGCTATCTGACTGGTTCTTTTGAAGAAGACAATTTTTTAAAGATTTTTTTTACCAAAAATGACAAAAATTGCCTTAAAAATACAAAAATGCAAATTTCACCACGATTTGAACAAATCTGACTGAAGTCATCCTAAGTAAACTGCATATCAAATTTAAAAGCAATCGGACAAGCGGTTTGAGAGAAGAAGATTTTTTTAACAAAAACACCCAAAAATGCCCCAAAAATACAAATATGCAAATTTCACCACGATTTGAACAAACGTAAGTGAAGTCACCCCAAGTGAACTGCATATAAAATTTCAAAGCAATCGGACTTGCAATTATTGACGGACAATGGACGACGACGGATGACGACGGACGACGACTGAAAATCAACCTATTTGATAAGCTCCGCGTCGCTGACAGCGGAGCTAAAAATTGCCCCAAAATACAAAATTGCATATTTCATCATTATCTCAATAACTACAATTTTATTCATCTGTAGGAACCTGTATGCTAAATTTCAAAGCTATCGGATGAGAAGTTTTGGAAATACACATTTTTTGACCAAAAATGGCAAAAATTGCAACAAAAATACAAAATTACAGATTTCATCGGAAATTCAATATATATTACTTTGTTCATCTACAGAAACCTGTAAACCAAATTTCAAAGCCATCAAATTGCCTTAAAAATGCAAATTTGCATATTTCTGCACAATTTGAACAAATCTGTTATTTATCATCATCTAGGGACCTATGTACCAAATATCAAAGCTATCTGACTTGTAGTTTTGGAGAAGAAGATTTTTAAAGATTTTTTTACCAAAAACGACAAAAATTGCCTTAAAAATACAAATATGCAAATTTTACCCCGATTTGTACAAATCTAACTGAGGTCACCCTAAGTAAACTGCATATCAAATTTCAAAGCAATCGGACAAGTTGTTTCAGAGAAGAAGATTTTTTTACCAAAAACAGTATAAAAAAAGCCCTCAAAATACAAATATGCAAATTGCATCACGATTTGAACAAACTTAAGTGAGGTTACCCTAAGTGAACTGCAAATAAAATTTCAAAGCAATCTGACTTGCGGTTTTTAGAGGAGAAGGCAATTGTTGACGGACGACAACAACGGACAACGGACGTTGAAGACGGACGACGACAGACGACGACAGAAAATCAACCTATTTGATTAGCTCTGCGTCCCGACAGCGGAGCTAACAAGATGAAGATGTGGCGCCATAAGATTCCCCATCATACCAAATATTAAGACTGTAGAAGTTGTGGTTACTGATTCATCGGCATATATACATATTCGACGTCAAAGGTCATCGAGATAATGTGATATTCCTCCGATAGTTAGTCCTGTGTATTGAAATTCAGCCCTCTTGCTTTATTTGCTAACCCATCATTAGATATGTGCAAAATTAATGAGGTACAGGATGTGACGCCATAAAAGGTCCCCATCTTAATAAGTATGAAGGCTTTAGCACAAGTGGTTACTGATTTATAGGCGTACATGCACATTTGAGGTCAATGCATAGTCGCCTGTTCCAACGCACCACAATTGAGATGTACTACAAATAATTACATAATGCAAAGAGAAAACCGCCCATTCAAAATATTTTCAATTGCAAACACACTGTCGATCGATAATGAGTTTACAGATATTAATATTATGAACGGGCGAGTTCTCTTCGCATTGTGTCATTATTTGCAGTTCATCTCAATGATGGTGAGCTGGCACGGTATAATGATGTCTCCGATGCTGACTACTAAGTAGCCAGCTGGATGCTAAACATGGCGTCTAAGTTCAAATTGCACGGCCACTAAAAAGACATTGATTCTTGCCTTAAAAAGCAAGAATGTGGTTTTAGCTATCATTGCATCTATGCTCACTATTTGAGTCGTGTATATAGGGATTGTCTGTCATCAAAAAACGAGAGAAAATTACTGACCTTATCCCTTTAAAATTAGTCTTTATTATCTGTTTATTTATAGGCTTTAAAATTTTGCTTTTTCTAACTCCTGTGCATAATTACTAATTGTAAAACTTACCTTTAGTTCTTGCTTTTTCTTTTCATACATATCTGAACTTTTGATAGAACAAGTCCCCTTTATGAACTTGTTTATGGCACTTTCACTTGCTTTCTCATGAATTCCCATCAGGTCAAGCTCACTAAGAGGCAGTTTGGCATATTTGTTCATTATTTCATTATACTCGTTCACTGCATCATACATTTCTTTCACAAACTGTGATTCCAAGATTTGATCCCATGTTGACTGAACATTGGGAATATTACCAGGTGTGGTCAGTGCGTGAAGATATCTTCTCACAAGTTCACATAATTCTGAACAGAGGTTGAACAAAAATAAAAACATTCTTCAGAGTTTAGAAGCTAGGAAATTCAACAAAAATTTATAGAAATTTACTGATTATTTAAATATTTTCTATGCAATTCTCGAGAAAAACAAGCTTTCAGAAAATTTTTGGGACAATTAATCTTATATATATTACCGACTAGTTTAGAACATTTAGAAGTTGAACAATTTTGAAATTTTATCTCATTGAAGAAAATCATCAATTTTGCAAATAAGCAAATAATGAGAATGACACAGTGACCAAACCTTCAGTATATATTTACAAGCAGTTGTCAAGTATGTGCCTTAGTAGTCTGAACAATTTTAGTACCTTCAGCATAAGTATGTGTTAAATATGTAAATCAGCTAACTCTAAAGTGTCATAATTGTCAAATTTTGAGCATAAACAAGTTTTAGCTAACAAATGTTGATTTTAGTAAACTTACAACATAATTAGAGATTAAAGTACGATCAATTTATGATTGAGGAACTTCAAAAAGCCGTGTACTTAGTATTTATATTAAACTTAAATATACAATATATGCTGGTAATCAGAATCTATCACTCATAAAATATTAAAAATAGGTAAATGTTTGTATGATCAACGTGTAGTGGAGTTTGATCAAATAAGGTACCCTCACTATTGGTTCATTGCCATATTACAGAAATTCGGTAAATTTGTAAAGTAGCATATAATTAGAATATTATATTCATAGATCTAACGACCTACTCATATCTGAATATGATCCATATAAAGCAGATATCTGGTCAAAAACATTGCTATCTGTTTTGATATTGAACCTATTTACAGAAATTCACGTAATATGTCGATGACCCTATTCTATAAGAGCTCAGGCCCACCAAACTTTTAGCACTGTTGAGTATCTGTTGCTATGTTGGATCAAAGTTGGTTTAGTAATTCTTAGGATATAGCCTACTGCATAAATTCATTAGTTATGCCAATTATTTATTATGCAGAGTACGTAAACAAAAATCAAATCAGATAAAGATGTTTCCATGATACTGCTATGTGCAAAATTACACAATATTTTGACATAATTTTCAAGTTGTGATTGGAAACAATCTATATACAGACAGACAGACACACAGGCACACCCAAAAATACAGATACACAGACAGACAGACACACAGGCACACACAAAAACAAAGAAAAACAGACAGCCATGATGGTTATACTTTTGGTCCTTGGAATCAGAGAGTGTCAAACAATGGCTCAGAGTAATCCATACTGGCCCTTCAAGTGTTAATGACATACTTTTCATGCTGTGTTAGAGTGAACATATCATTTATTTCTGTGTTTTAAAATGTCTTCTCTGAAAATTTCAGTAAACTACCTCGTAAGAATTCAACATAATAATCATATGTCCGCTGACTAAAATTCTGTGCTTAAACTCAATATGAGAACTTTTAAGTGGTGGCAGGAAAAATCTTCAAAGGAAAGATGTTACACAAAGTATGTGTAATAGTTTACGTTGCACAGAATGTCAGGTATAAATTGAACATATTGAATAATCATCACATGCACTAATATGATTTAAAAGGGAATTCAATGAGTCAGAAAAGTGACCAGCTTGTATTTTAAAGACAAATGTGGGAAACAAAAATAGTATACTTTGGTGCAACTTTAAAGTCCTGTAAAATGGTTGAATGATTGAATGACTGACCCACTAACTAATTGCTAAATATATAGTATACTTACGCTCTCCATGAACAAATTCATTTTTGCCATGCCACGCTTTTTTTGGTCGAAGTTTTTTCGCAACAAGTTTGCGAAAATCGTCCACTTTTTTTAGAAACTCTGGGCTCACTTCATCTGTAGACTTTTTTCCCTGTAGAGTTTTGCTTTTACAGCCAGGGTGTGGCAAGTCAAATGCTGTAAATTCAGGGAAAAATGAAAGGATAGCCTTGCCAATATGAGCAAACTGTTGGCCTTGCTCATCTCCACCATTGTCTCTCTCAAGAACCTGCAATTAAATTGAATGAACAGGACAACATCATTTAGCATACTGCACAAATATTTGATAGCCTAACATCAACTTTCACATATCCTACTTAGGAAACTCTCATGTCACATATACTTTTCTTGGCGAAGTATATGCCTGGGTTAGATTTTATTATGTTACATAAATTGACTACGGTTGAGGTCGTGCTTAGAAAAACACTGCAAGAAATTAGAGTCTTACAAACATAGTTTTGCCATTTGTTTACCTCATAAAGCATGATGGTATGCCGTGGTCCAAGTTTGTTTATTGCCAAAAAGTTGGGGAACTCTCTCTGATAGCACATGTCTTTGTCTTTCATTATATCTAATTTTGTATGAAGAATAAATCAATACTTGATTCTAGAATAATGCTTTTAATGACGTCACTCATAACGACTTTAATGGATAAGTTACACAGTGAAGATATCATTGACACTTTGCTCACACTGGGTTAGATGTGGTAGGCCAGGGTTAGTGTATGAACATATTTAAGAGATTCTAAGAGCCTTAGCTTGTAATATTCATAATGTCCAGTGCATTCGAACACAGTTTGATGCAACTTCCATTAAATACCAATATGAAGTATATAACGGTTGGCAAATTTTAATGGACACACAAAAGTATAACACCGAACAGTCAATATTAGTGATACAATCTGCCATACCAAAGTAAAGGTGTCCTCTTATAATATTGTAGCAAGATGTTATGTAAACAACATTTGGCATTCATCAAGCAAGATTATTTAAGAAAATAGCGTCAATGACACTTTGCTCTCATTTGGATACATGTGGCAAGAAGAATGAGTGTATACACGACATTTCACACGCTTCTATGTACCTTAGCTTGAGATATTTAAAGTCATGTGCTTTTGAACAAATTCTGATGCACCGTTCATTGAAGTATGAAATGGTTGGCAACTTGCAACTGTTTACTGTTGATCGCATACACTTACACAATACCGTGTAACCTAGTACTTCATTACCAGTGATAAAATCAGCCATACCAAACTAAAAGTGCCCCTTATAATATTGTAATGCATAAAATTCATGTAATAATAATAATTACAATAATAATAATAATAATAATAATAATAATAATAATAATAATAATATTTATTTCTTTAAAAACGCCTTCTATGTAAAAGACATCTCAAGGCGCATTACATTACAGTTATAAAAATAGAGCAATGAAAATGGTTAAAAATCACACAAGTAACTCTCTTTAAAAAGGTAAGCTTTTAAATGAGACTTAAAAGCATTAAAATTATGAAGACATCGGAATTTCGATGGCAGCCTGTTCCGCAGCCAAGGAGCACAAAAAGAAAATGACCAATCTCCGTAAAACACAGTGTTAGCGATGGGTTGATGTAAACTTATCACTACACCATCAGCAGTCGAACTCATATAAGCTCCTTTATATATCTTGGCGCCGTGTCGTTTAAAATCTTGTACGTTAAACACAAAACTTTGAACTCTGTTCGCTTAAAAGTAGATAGCCAGTGTAAACTACGTGGAACTGGTTGAATGGAATCTGCTTTCTTTATTTTAATACCAGACGTGCAGCTAAATTTTGTATCAGTTGTAACTTCCTTTGCTGATCAAGAGAACACAGCTCATCATTGTGTACTCGAAGGAGAGCAGTTTCAGTGCTGTGACTCTCTCGGTAAGCAGACTGACACTTTGCATATAAATTATTTTTACATAAATATGAATTAATTTGAAGAAGTGCTGCCTTTTCAATTAATTTGAAATAACTGTTAAATTAGAAACTGGTCTGTAGTTGTTAAGACCAGGCTCTAATAGTTGACATACAATTGCAGATTTACACAAATGACTGAATTCACATGTCGGAAACGAAGAATTAATTATAAGTGTAACAGTAGGAGCAACTTGATGCAAGCGCTGCTTAATCAATATAGTAGGTATGGGATACAACTTCGACGATTTTGCTGGTAAAGTATTGATAAGCTTTTCAACGTGTTCAACAGACAGTGGATCAAAATAATTCAAACTGAAGCTTGAATTAATGACAGGATTAGTCGGTTGAACATAAAACAAATTCATACGGATCTTTAAAATCTTTGCGCGAAAGAACGCGACAAAGGTGTACGGCAGGGTGGATGGATCAAAGTCCTGGACGATCGAAGACAGGGTGCTTTTTGTGCCAGTGACACTATCGATGATGCGAAAAAGGCTTTTGGTGTCAGTGCAAACAACACGATCACGGTGGTAGGACGCGTGTGCATTACGAAGTTTAACTGGATATTCACCTCTTAAAAGTCGGCTGAAAATATGGTTTGACCCTAAAAAAATTGCTACAAAAGGTTTCTCAACGGTTTTCTGTAGAGTCAAATGTGCTTAATAACATAGTAAAAGTCTACCAAAATCTGACCAACGAAAACGCGTCATTTTCAAGCTGGCGTCCAAGATGGCCGCCATATACTTAAAATGGCCATAACTACTTAAATATTAAACCTAGACTAGTGATGTCTGTGTCTACCACCATGTTTTAGTGGTTTAGGAATCCAACTACCGTATCTAGATTATAGACAAGTGGTCAGAAGTCCCATAATTTGCGTATTTGTACATGTATGAAAAATAATCACTGTCACATTCTTCGTCCAGAACATGTTGCTCATGTGGATTTTCACAATTTCCGAGGTTAGGTAGTAAAGGGAAATCAACTCCACACATCGTTCATATTTGGGTTGTTTGCATTTTGTGTATGAAATTGTGTATAATATAAGTGTATGCCATGGCTGTTTTAAGTAAAGTGTTGTTTAGCCATGACGAGACGTAACCGTAATCTACGTGTCTTTATGTTACCCCACACTGGAGCGGAGAGACTAGTGTGACACTGCGATCCTTTGGTGCTGTGTTTCGAAAACCAAGTTTTCTTAATAAGTAGCTTAAAATTCATTCTTGATTGGTGAGCCGTGTTGAATGGTTGATTGTTTGTTTTTGGAAGTATGTTGTTTCACTTACGTTTGTTGTTCAAGTAGGGAAGCTAGAATGTATACTGGTTGGTCTTGATGTGTTTGTGTAGGTTCGTGTGAACCTGAGTTCGAGCTGTTGTCACTTTTTGCAGTCCGGCACTTATAAGTGTATTGCCTATATTTCTGTTCCTTCTATATTCGGTTATTGGTTGATTTTGGAACAGTTTTTTAGACTAAGTGTTTCAACTTTTACAAGTTCACTCAGTTTTCTGTCAGGGATTGCTTGATTTTTGTCATTTCAATGTACGGGTTATGTTGTTATGAAGACTACTGTATTGTTGGTTGCGTTCTTTCTTTCTTTTTGTTGTTCAAGCTGTCTTTTTCCGCTTTTATGATCTGTAACGCTGATAATGCGTTCTATTTCATTTTTTTATATGGTCGGTCTTGTAATTTTTCACCAATTGTGTGACTTTCTTTGTAAAATCGGTTTCGTTGTTGCATGTTCTGATGTATCGTATCAAAGTTCCGGCCATTGCAACACTAGTAACACTGAATGTAATTAAAATTTACACAAATACACCACATAATGAGGCAGTTGAATCAGTCGGCAGAGCATGAAATCAGGAAAGATCATCAAACAATTACATAATCAAGCAGCCACCAACGAAATACATGATAGCTCTGCTTAAAAATAATCTTAAAAAACAACACATTTGAATTCAACGATGAATTTTACTGGCAAATATGAGGGTGCTCTATGGGGTCTCCCTCGTCGCTGAAAATAGCAGATATTACATTTCACGAGATAGAAATGAGAATAATACAGAAACACAAACAACAAATACCGACCTGGCTTAGGTTCAGGGACGATGTTTTCCTGATTTTCATCGGAACACAACACGAACTCAATGAATTCATATCAATCATCAACAAAATGTATCCTACTTTCAAATTTTTGTTTGAAAGCTCCTCTCAAGAAATCACATATTTAGACCTGACTATCTACAAAGATCGTCGATACAACATAAAGAACATTCTCGACACCAAGACACACATAAATCCAAAAGATACATTCCAGTTCTTACAAAGAAAGTCAAGCCATCCGGCAGCAACAACCAAAGGTCTGATCAAAGGTAAAACATTACGATACATCAGAACATGCAAAAACGAAACCGATTTTACAGAGAAAGTCACACAATTAAGTGAAAAATTACAAGACCGGCAATATAAAAATACCGCAATTATACGGTGTCTGTCACATTTGATCAGAATTGGTACATACCAGTATGGGTACCAAAGATCAACAATAAATGTTGTTTCTATCTGACTGTTCAGTGCAGGAAAATTCTACGTTGATGTTATGATGATGATTTCTGCACAGTACAACCAGAAAAACAACAATAAATATATAAACCAGAAAAACAAGAATGACAAAAGTAAATAACGTCTGAAACTTTAGGTACTGGAGGTCTACTTTAGCAACATGCATAGCAAAAACAGCTAGTCCCTCTTAGTTTGAGCAGGGCTGTTAATATGTAACAGTTCAAAAACAATGACAGGAAATGATTCAAGGTCAGTGGAGTAGCCTGTTTCAGTCACTGGCACATGCCAGAAAATGCCAAGACATTTTGACCGGTTGACCTCGCTGTTAATTTTATGCAGGAAATTACAATAACAATGCTTGGTCGAATGACGCAGTGCCTTGAGGGTGGGATCGCCAGTGGTATATGGGGAGGAGTACCTTCCCGATGGTGATAAGTGGTGCAGATTACCGTCGCCTAGGTGACTGGCGTATACGCGTGCCAAAAGACACCTATGGTTGATTTCCTGTTGACCAGTCGGATGGCAGAGTTGCAAATACCTGGACTGAACCAGATGGTTTTTTGTGGGTGTCGGTGGTACTTTGACAATAAAAGTAAAGATGCACATATATTGAGTTTATTGTCTTGTTTATGAGCGGCCAGTATTTCCAACGGCATAAATTATGTGCATTTGGCCTTGAAGAAATAAATAATTTTCGAATAAACATCGCGAATGTAACTACATTCCTTAAGCTCGACGTACACTTAAGTGCCCCAAAGAACCATGAAATCGCCCGACTTTTGATTGAAGAGATGAGTTTTGCCAAATCGCGTATACAGAAAAAGTGGCAGATGACTTTATTTTTAGAATCATAGCTAGTATAGCGAGATGTAAAAAATGTGAAACAGGCTCCCCACCTAAATATCCTAAATGTTTTTGTGTCGAGTTTGTGTTTGATTTCTTTTCGAAAATGTGTTCCTACATTCTTATCCGATTGTTTGTGTGTATGAAATGTTTGTTTCGCTTTGGATATTTGTAGAGAAGTTTGGATTAGTGTGTACGGTAATGTTTTGTTTGTGTGGGGAAAGCTTATGGCGAGACGCAGCCGGACCTATGTTGTTACAAAAGTTGATAGAGTCGCCCTTTGACGCTTGCGTTTCGAAACCCGAGTGTGGTTTCTCATCAGTCACAGTGTAGATTCTTTCCTTAGTTTGTGTTTGTGAAAATTTATTTTAATGCATTTTAGTGGCCTTGCTTTCCGATTAGCGATGCAAGTATATTAGTTTTGGTCACGTTGTGAGTCCGTTTGGTGGTTCGGTTTGTTTGTTCTATATTTCTTTACTTCGGTAAATTTTGTTTTGACTGGTGTGTCTTTTAGATTTTTGCGGAGGTTTGTGAATTTTTAGGCAATAAGTACCACTGCGGGGTACGGATTTTATGTTTATTGGATCAAGATACTTAAAGTATCCTGGTTGATGTGCTTGTTCTCGTACATTTTAATTAATAGTTCGTTTACTTTGTTTACTGTTTGTTCTGGCTTGTTGTGTATAATACTGAGTGTTACGTAATTGCCTTTCGCATTCGAGTACGTAATCGTTTGTGTTGACAATAACGAAAAACTGACCCTTGTCGAAGGGTTATTTTCCCAAAATTTGTCCATTGTTTGCAAGCTGGTTTATCGCGATTCTTTTGGCACGCGACATGTTTTGTTTCCTTGTTTGAAAGGGTATCTTTAGAAGTGCGAGTTTAGAAACTTCAGATAGCTTTCAAGTTTTTGTTTTTTTGTTGTTCGTGGAGTCCAATTTGACTTTTCTTTGAATTGGTGTTGCGATTGTTTGTGTCTCACGATGTAGCGTAGTCACATTATACGACTTTATTTGTTGAAATCCTGAGGTGGTTTTATTCTGTTTGGTTTTGTTGGTGTCCGAATGAACTTTAAGGCTTTTGCCTAGTACTATATTTCGGAGTTTCATAGTTTGAGCGATGATAGGTTGTTGTTGAATTTCATGTTGTTGTCGGCTTTTCTTTGGAAATAGCTGATTTATTTCCACGGCCATGTTTTCTGTTACGTTACTGTGATTGCTTATTTTGTATTTAATGTTGTGTTTCAGTTGTTTGTTATGTGTACGATTTTTGTTATTTCTTTTAAGTGTTTGTGTGTTCTATGTCATTTTATCGTATTTTTTGGTTGTTCTCTTTTTGGAGTATTTGGTGGCCCTGAAAAGGGCCGCTTGGTATGGGTTTTTGTTAGCGCTTGGCGCGTTTGTTTTGGCGATGAGCCCAGCTTTTTTATGCTTCTTTTCGCCGATTCGATGTGCTTGGTGAGTAGGTGTTTGCCGCCTTCTTGTCACTGTGTGTGCGTTCATGGACAATCTGCATAGCCCTTGAATGTGGTCTCGATTTTGATCAAACTTACAATTTAGGAGTATATATCAAAACTGATAAATGATTTATGTGATTACTGTAGCTATAGATAGGCTACATTCAGGACGGGCAGTGACGGGCAGTAATTAGTAGGCAAAACAGGTGGTTTTCACCGTGGGCAGAACTCGGTGCAATGATACTGAACATTAATAGTAAGCCTGTCAGCTTGAAAGTAATGCTGTAGGTGAAACAAGGATTTCAAACGCACGGTGGTACAAACAACACCACAAGTGAAACGTACACATAGAAATACACGCGTTCCTACGTTGTGCCCACCCGGGCCACGCGATTAAAATATGACTGATACTGCTGGATAGTGTTAATTGGGTCGGTAAACAGTCAATTAATAGTTTAATTGACTACCTGGGTGATTGGCAGGTCGTGTCCAACGACGCATATGCAAAGCAGGCCAAAAGACAAAAGCCCCAAAGTTATTGACAGCTGGCCAGGGGTCACCATGAATACGTAATGAAGCTTCGCTACGCAGAAACTGCGTAGTCAAGCCCTTCTTAACCGGTCAAAACGTCTTGGCATTTTCCCTCATGATACTACCACTCCTATACATTTGCAGGAATCCCCTTTTTCTTACCTCATTTGCACATTTTTGACGTCCATTTGAACAACGTCACATCTCAGCCCCTGCATCTACCTGTACACCAAATACTGAGATAATAGCTTTGGCGGTAAGGAAGGTTTTGCATGTGATGGACATACATCCGCACTAACATACCCACATACATACATAGAGACACACAGACGCTACCGACTCACCATATAAGCTGTTTTTTGTTATTTGTGCACATACCAAATATGAGTTAAAAATGAAATAGAACGCATTATCAGAGAAACAGATCATAAAAGCAGAAAAAGACAGCTTGAACAACAAAAAGAAAGAAAGAACGCCACCAACAATACAGTAGTCTTCATAACAACATATAGCCCGTACATCGAAATGACGAAAATTAGGCAAGCCCTGAGAGAAAACTGAGTGAACTTAAAAAAAGACGAAACACCAAAAAAAAAACTGTTCCAAAATCAACCAATAATCACATATAGAAGGAACGGAAATATAGGCGATAGACTTATAAGCGCCAGACTTCACAAAAGCGACGACAGCTCGAACTCAGGTTCACACGAACCTACACAAACACAACAAGACCAACCAGTAGACATTCTAGCTTCCCTACTTGAACAACAAACGTAAGTGGAACAACATACTACCAAATAAAAACAATCAACCATTCAACACGTCTCACCAATCAAAAATGAATTTTAAGCGACTGATGAAGAAAACTCTGTTTTCGAAACGCAGCCCCAAAAGGATCGCAGTGCCACACTTGTCTCTCCGCTCCAGTCTGGAGTAACATCAAGACATGTAGATTACGGGTACGTCTCGCCATGGCTAAGCAACACTTTACTTAAAACAGCCAAACATGACATACACTTATATTATACACAATTTCATACGCAAAACGCAAACAACCCAAATATGAACGATGTGTGGAGTTGCTTTCCCTTTACTACCTAACCTCGGAAATTGTGAAAATCCACATGAACAACATGTTATGGACGAAGAATGTGACAGTGATATTTTTAATCAAGTACAAATATGCAAATTATGGGACTTATGACCACTTGTCTGTCACGTAGATATGGTAGTTGGATTCCTAAACCACTAAAACATGGTGGTAGACACAGGCATCACTAGTCTAGGTTTAATATTTAAGTAGTTATGGCCATTTTAAGTATATGGCGGCCATCTTGGACGCCATCTTGAAAATGACGCGTTTCCGATGGTCAGATTTTGGTAGACTTTTACTATGTTATTAAGCACATTTGACTCTATAGAAAACCGTTGAGAAACCTTTTGTAGCAATTTTTTGGGGTAAGGTCTGTTTTTTATAAATGCAGTCGACTATCTGGCTGATTTGAAGATTTGTTCATGAACCACAAGTCCGGATTTTCTCCAATGTCTCTCCAATTGGCGTAGATTTCGACGTGACTTAATCAGTTCTACTGTGAACTATGGAACCCGCACTTTATCTAAGAATTGTTCATGACTGGAGCAATTTCATCAATAACTAGGGCTAAAGCACTTTTATAAGCATTAACAAGATCAGTCGGACGGTAGCCGATGTCAGACGTGATTGATTGCATCGGTGACTTGGTTTTCTGTTGAAGATCACTTACATGTATATTTGCAAGATTTCGAGAGGACCTGGTAGTTTTCAGCTGATGGGATCGCGTAAACGCATTGGAAACAATGAAGAGAGGCATTGTCAGATTGTAAGAGCCAATCAGATTCTATATCGGTAGCGCATGGGTCAGCTGCCCTGGTGGTAATCAGATCGGGGGTTTGACCTTTAGAATGTGTTGGACCAATAACGTGTTGTGTCATTCGAGGAGAGTCAAGTAGATCAACAAACTTTACAGAATCAGCATTAGCAGGATTGTCCACGTGAATGTTAAAATCCCCAAGAATAATCAACCTTGTGATTAAATCACACTCTCTAATAAGTCAGCAAATTTATAGAGAAAGTCGTTAAGAGACCCCTTTGGTGGACGATAGACAACGATTAGTGGAATCAAGGATGATGAAAAGATGAGGTTGCCATCGATGACATTAAAAGACTTGAAGGTCATCGTCTTGTTTGGCGTAAACTTCAAATTGGATCTATGAATAATAGCTACACCTCCTCCCTTTTGTTTAGGCGCGGCACATGATATAGAGTGTAACCAGTAAGAACTGATGAAAAACGTGATACCATGCTATCATCAGAATATTTGAACCATGTTTTAGTCAGCGCAAAGACGTCAGTTCGGTAATGTTGTAGGAAGTCAGAAACAGATTGTATCTTATTTTCTGCAGAGCGGGCATTCCACAGAGTAAACTTGACCTTCCATGATTTCGATGTTGAAGATTCTCTACTCACAGTAATGGGATTTGATGGATTTATCCCGCGTACGCAGGGTTGATATTGGAAAACATTCATCACATTTCTGATACATTCACGGCTGTTCTCCACAGGTGTGCTGTGGCGGGGTTTACTATGGTAGTGCATACATCATTAGAATAAAAATTCTTGCGAATGCCAGCTCTCTTCCCTCTATGAGTGGGTTTTCTGACATGTAACCCACATGATTTAATTACCTACAATGTAGACAATATTTGGTCTCTCTACGGTCTATGGTTGGACAATGGAAGACTAAGGTGAGATTTAAAGACTCCTCCCGGGTAAAATGGCCTAAATGTTCTACAAAAATTGTTGGTATTTATGTATCACATGACCAGGAAGTGACTGGTAATCTGAATACTGTTGGACCAATAGAGAAATTACAAGCAACCTTAAATATGTGGAAAACTAGTGCTCTCACCCTACTTGGTAAAATTCAGATAATTAAAACATTAAGACTGTCCAAAATTCAGTATATTATGAGTATAACTAATATTCCCAAAAATAAGCTGAAATAAATAAACAGAATGTTATTTCATTTTCTTTGGAAAGGTCCAGATAAAATTGCCGGGTACACAATGGTAGGAACAATAGAAAATGGTTGGTTGAGTGTGCAAAAATACATTTGCAATATATAATGCCACCAGGGTTGACTGGATCAGAAAGTATTTTAATGAACAAAATAACCACCAATGGAAACTGTTTTTACTAGAGTACTGAAGCCAGTTGGAGGTTTAAAGTTATTATTGAAGTGTTATTTTAAGTTAATTAAGTACCGTTGGAAATCACAGGTTTCTTTTACACCATGTTAAAAGCATGGGAAGACTTAATTTTGAAAATACAACACAGCGAAAATTATTCGAATTCTAGAAAAGTTCTTCTATGGAACAATAAGGACATTTTTGATTGGCAAATGTTCTGTGTTTTCCCAGGAATTTGTAAAAGCAGGAATTCTATATTCAGAGCAAACTGTAGAATGAAACTAGTCAAATGCTGGACTGTGATTCTGTACATAGTAAAGGTATCCCTCAATCATCCATATTGAAGTGGCTTGGGCTAAAAAGTGCTATCCCGGCAACGTGCAACAAGCATCATGATGTTCTGACATTGTCATCTGTGAAAAGTTTCATGAAATTTTGTGCAGTATTTCTTGATATATGTCTACAGTGTCATTACCGTCTCCATAGGGAAACCATTATACGGAAAAAAATGATATTGCATAACTTCATTAATATGCCAGCCACACTAACTAAAATCTAATCAATTCTTGCAAGTAGCATATGGTACCTGTGTACCGAATCTGACTTGAATCTGTTTAGGCGTTTTTGAGTTATCGTGTAAACAGAGAGACAAACACACAAACGGATAGACAGACAGACATCGCAATGACATTAGTCCACGTGTTTGAATACGTGAGCTAAAAATAATGACACAGATAATTAATGACATTAATTTTATACAACCAAAATCAGAACTGTATTTGAACATTAATTTAAAATCAATATTGACTACAGGAACAAAATTTATCATCTTCCATTCAGAATAACTATAGAAGTATCATTAGTGCAAGTACTTTCCACCATATCAAAAGCTTTGGTCCTAGTAATGCTACTTGCACCTTAAATTAGTGGCCCAAGCTTATCGTCTGGTCCCTATTTATTTCTTAGGGACTCCAAACTCCAAAAACAATAGAGCATTTACATTGAAGTTTTATACTTGTCATCACAGTAGTTAGTACAATCAAGGTAGCGAAAGGCTTTTTGATCGGTAACGTTGTTTGACTGCCATATTGATTTTTTTTGAAAATTCGAATTTTAACGATAAACATTTTAAACTCAAGAATCAACACACCATTTTAACTGAAATTTTGCTCATGTCATTACCACTGTGAGTGCTATCATGTTAGCAGAAAGCATAAGGATCAGTCGTATGGTATGGAGGCTACATTGGTTTCTGTGAAAAAGTCGTGATAACCACAAAATAATTTTCAAAAATCTCCTTTTTCATAATCAATGCACCATTTCAACTGAAACTTTACGGCTGACTTGCAGCGTGTTTGCAAGGTTATATCTGATTGGTCGATTGTCATTATTCACAGCAACTTAGGGAGTTTATTTGCATTATTCAATTATTACGGTGAGATTCTGCCAACCAATTGGATAACAGCTTTCAAATCGCTGCAAGTCGCCCCAAACTTTATTCATATCTTCCTTAAGGGTGAGCACTTTTCAATTTACAAAATCAAAAATAACCAAGAGATATATTAAAATTCTTCTTGATGAGAACAAAAAGACAAATTGTGCCAATAATGTCATCGGTGCCATTACTGTCAACCATAGCAACAGCTTGGGCCCCGCCAATGCTGCTGCTTATTCTTCTTCTTCTTCCTCTTCTTTCTCTTCGTCTTCTTCTTCTTTCATCGAATTTTGCACGCCTTGATCTGGAAAACTACTTGCATGTACACCTCCCAAACTTGGCACAGTGATCGTTGCCAAAAAGGGATGGGGCGCCACAGCCTTGCATTTCTAATTAGTCACGTGATCCGTGACCATATTGGATTTTCCAAAAACACTAAAGTGGCTTTTCCTGGTGACCTAGGAGTCCGGTCAATTTTAAATTTGGTGTGAAGTAAACATGTTCCCTGTTCTTAAAAAAAAATTGGCAAATAAATTCATTAGTGGTTTTATGATCCTGGGTACCTTATTGCATTTCATACCAATCCAATTTACTCTTCAAATATGCATTTGGATCAGTCACATGGTTTGGCAGCCATATTGTATTTTTCATAGAATTCAATTTAATCTGAAAAATCTTAATTTTCAGAAAAAAACTCCATTTGAACTGAAATTTTACTCATGTCACCTCTTGTGTCAGTACTATCAAGTTTTCAAAAGGTGTATGCACTGTTTACATGGTTTGGTGGCCATATTGCTTATTGCTTACTGATTTAATTTTTAAAAACCCTAACCTTCAGAACCAACACACTGATCGAACTGCAATTTTACTCATACCATCCTTAGTTCAAGCACTTTCAATTTGCAAATGGCATATGGATTGGTCACTTTGTTTGACGGCCATGTTGGTTTTTGCTAAAAACCTATTATAATCAGTGAATAATGTACAAAAATCTTCTTCTCCAGAACCAATGCACCATCTGAACTGAAACTCGTATCATTCTTAGGGTGGACACTTTCCCGTTTGTGAAAGACATGTGGAATGGCGACGTGGTTTGGCGGCCATACTGGTTTTCATAAAAATCAACAATAACCACGAGATGATATACTCAAAATTCTTCTTTACAAGAACAAAAAGACCATTTCAAGTCAAATTGTGGCCTTCGTGTCATAGTTGCGATTACAGTCAACCATGGCAATAACTTGGGCCCCGGTAACGCTGTTTGCAACTTTAATCTATAATTAGTATTGCTAGGCATTATTAAAACGAACTGGGAAATAAAGGCTGTACCTGTATTAGCCGAATGTGTTTTGAAAGCAAACAGATTACGCAAATGATTAGAACAATCACACCAATTACCACCGAATCTTGGCATAAATCTTGATCCTGGTTCACTTTGAGCTGGCACAAGTGGCTGCAGAGTGGCAGTGCCATCCCCCTAACCCCTGAGGTTGAGGTGACCATGTGCAACTGGATGATGTCTAGCAGTGTACCTCCATACTTCTTAATATCTCTACAATTAACACTTGTGCTATAGCACCTTTTGCAGAGTCTGGTAGATTAGGAATCAAATCCTTCACCGAGTTATTGGGTCGGGTGTAACTCTCTTTGTTGGAAGTGCCTTCAGTATCATATCGAGGGACTCCAACAGTGTTTTTGCAGATCTTGTACACGTCACTTCACTTCCATCAGCCTAGTGTCTTTATGAGCCATTAAGGCAGGCTGGCTTTGGCGGTAGTTGTAGCAGCATCGCTGCGGAAACTATGCATGGCATATAGCCTAGTGTCCGCAATTTCTGCCAGCGCTAGCAGTTCTCGTAGGCACTGATTCAGTCTTTTTTTAGAGTATGCGCAGTCTAAATCGGGCCGCGTCCGCTTGATTTTCCTATGAGAGTCAGCAGGGCTGTGGTGGGAGGCCGTATAATGCCGGGAATGCACAGCACGGTACGCAGGGCTATACAGTCACTAGAAACTTGAACGCGAGTAAACTTTTGTGAATTTTGTGCTAGTAGGCACTGATTCAGTCTTTTTTTAGAGTTAGCCATTTGCCAGTAGCGAAATCTAGTTTCCCAGGGCATATAAAGCCATGGTTCTCTGCATACTTTCCATAGGGCAGATGAGGGGTTTACAAGACGTATTGTGTTGTCTGTTTTAGCATTGTGAGTGTCGCTGGGTTGACAGTCATTTAGTGGTGATGAGGAGATCAAGCATGTAACCAAGGTTGTGAGTAGGTGAAGTTACATGTTGCTGATGGTCATTTTTACCGAGAAAAGCAGTAAATTTAGCTGCATCGTGAGAATTCGTGTCATTTAAATGGAAATTTGGTGAGAAGATCAAGCATGTGCCCAAGCTTGTGAGTTAGTGAAGTTACATGTTGCTGAAGGTAATTTGCACTGAGTAAATCAGCAATTGTGGCTGTATCGTGAGAATGCGGGTCATTTCAATGGAAATTTGGTAATCAGTCTTCACATGGCCATGTTGACAGCAGGTGAAGCAGGAATGTTCTATAGACAAAGATATACTTACGTATGCAATTAATATTGTGTTCCATATACGTCAATATACGGAAATATGCTTAACTTATATCAAGTATTTTGTCCAGTGTTCTTAGTTTGGAAGTTTTTATTTCTGTAGACATTTTGTGATAAAAATTAACAACACCAGTACAGAAATTTGCGAGAAATGGACACTTTCTTGCTTTTTTGCGAGAAGTAAGCGAGAATACATACATTCTTGCAATTACTCCACGAGAATTTAATTTTCTCGCTATCATCTGGCGAGAACTGTGTTTTCTCGCTCTGAATCTGCGAAAAACTGAATTCTCGCAATCAATCTGCGAGAAATTAAGTTTCTCGCTCTGCATCTGTGAGAAATTGAATTCTTCTATGTAAGCATTTTACAAAAAATTGGTTGCGTGAACTCAATTTCTCACAGATTCAGAGCGAGAAAGCACAGTTCTCACAGCTTTATTGCGAGAAAGTATGTATTCTTGCTTACCTCTCACAATAAAGTGAGATAGTGTCCATTTCTCGCAAATTTCTTGCAATTTTCTGTACTAGTGGCAAGAAGTAAAAGTGCACATTTTAGCGCTTTGAGACTCTGATTATACTGTTAATAAGGATAAGCTAGTCGGTAGCGATACAGTAATGCCGCAAGCTTTTGGACAATATCCACTGTGAAAATCCCATTAGCACCTACCATTCATTGCATATGTAGTCATGGGGGATTTGCTGGCACAAACTATGCATCTTGGCTAATCCCCTGAACACGGAAAGTTTCTGCGTTACCGAATTAACGGCTTGTCAATGGAAGCTTACACATGTGGCAGTAAAAATTTAGACATGCATTAATAAACTGCAAGGACTGACTTGTTGTCAATTCTCATGTTTTCATATCCTTATTGTCCATTCAATTTTAATAAAATAGGCGTCGCTCATGTGTAGAGTTGTTTTTACTTGGGTTAAGTTTTTCAGGTGAAATTACTCATGTTTCCACTACAGAAATGTCACATGGGTCACATGCACCGGTTACTAGTTACATTGTTCTCAGACTTTAATATGATTGGATCTGTCATTAAATTTTTTCTCATACGGTCCACGTTTTCGCGTACGTCCGTGAGCAACTGGCTATGCAGTCATGTACGTCATATCATGTCACAACGACCAACACACTTGCGATGGTTCTGCATCTGCCATTGTAAAACTTTCGCGACTACAACTTACATAAAACTTAATGGAGACACTGTACGCGTACTGTTTTATCCCCAACCGTTCAACAATCGAGCCAAATGGACTAACGGTTCTGACAATATATGATGTCGTGACTTTGGAAAGCATAGTGTTTCCACTTGCAAGAGTGGACGGGACGCCACAGGGTACCAACGTGAGGGTCCTGTAAATGAGTATGCTGGAATTTAACAAGGCAGATCAGTATAGCAACAGTGTTCACTTAGTGTGTTGGACGTCCGTGTTTTTAACCGATCCCTTCATATAAAGTCATTTTTGCTTATTATAAATATCTAAAAGAACAGATTACGAATACGTGAAATGTAAAAATAAGGGACGATCACGACCCTTGACCTTTCGAATTTGACCAATGCTTTGTGTTCCCACGCGATCGTTAACAGATATCACATTGCATCTCTCAAATGAGATTGCGCAGAGTTTTTTGAAGTAACGGCTAACAGTTCAGATTTTTAGCTGAATCTTACGAATTATGGCTGATTTCTCAGTCATTTCTTCCCCAAGCGACGACACATTTTTAGTCAAAACAGCAAGTGAGTTATGTCTAAGTGGTAAAAGTTTCAGTGGGCATGAAGATAAAATGTATTTCCCCCATGACAGTGTTGGATGACGGGACTGAAAAAGCAAGTCGCCGGTGGAGGATAATTTTCCATTCATCCGGTAAGTATTTGAAACGCATATTTAGGGTTTCGAGACCATTGGTCTGAATTCCTCTTGTAATCGTTCTTCTTCTTCTTGTTCTTCTTCTTCCGCCATATTGGATAGACGTACAGAATGGTAATGTTGTAAGTATTGTTGAATCAAAGTTTGCTTTGTTTGATGAATTAGTCGATGTGGAACACATGGTGAAACCGGCTCAAAATTAATTCTGTCAAATGTTCCTCCTTTCATTCCTGATGAAGTTTTGGAGGAACATTTATGGACACTTGGCAGAGTTGTTGGACATTTAAGAGCAATCCCTCTTGGTTGTAAAAATGCTTCGCTGAAACATGTGAAGTCGTTTAGACGACAAGTTCATGTTTTGCTACACAATGAGAACATCAGTGGTGTAATTCAGATCAAATATGATGACCGTTTCTATTCCGTTTATGTATCTGTAGATGAACTGCGTTGTTTTCACTGTGGACTAAAAGGTCATATCCGTAAACGTTGTCCTAACTATCATGATCATAGATCGTCAGAAAACAACGACAATGACACTGAAAATGTTCAAAAAGACAATAATTGTGTGGATGAAAACTCAGGTTTAATGGATGTTGTCGAAAGTGAAGCAAATGCAAATGAAGGTGTTAATCAGCATATCAATACCACAGAAATTAACACCTCAACTTCAAGTAACGCCTCAACGTCAACTCGCTTTGTCGAAAACAATGGGGCACAATCAGAGTCCACTCACAAAGTCACATCTGTTTATGAAAATTCTGTCGATCAAAGACCTCTCACCAGTAAAAACAGTCAACCCACTGACGCTCAAGAGAGAGAAAAAGGTGTCAACTCTGCTGCAAACGTTAATGTCCATGCCGATGAAGACAGGGTACGAACCCCTGCTTCGCCTTCGTATTCTCCGCTCCCCTCTACTCCCGTTTTATCATTCGACCCCCCCTTCTTAGTCATCATCTTCACTTATTGAGTCTCAATCACTTGAGTTTCCTGAGACTCCTTTTTCAGATATCAATGTAAATGAGTCTCAGGATTTGTTTATTTCTCAGTCACAGTCTCCAAGAAAAGCTTCTCAAAATCAGCTTATTTGGTCAGGAGTGAAAATATCAAACTCCTTTGATGTTCTCTGCGAAATGTCTGATCATGACAATGAGTCTGTTGCGTCTGAAATTTCTGACTTATCAGAATTTCAAGAAAAGCTACAAATCAAGCCGTCTAATTTGCTTGAGTTTTTAGAAGACATTAAAGGCTCTAAAAATATGATAGAAAAATGTAAAGATTACTGCTTAGATTTTAAGGTTCTCATAAAGTCATTTGCTAACTTACGCAGGTCAGATATTGTCACTAGTCAACAAAAAGTTCGTATCCATAAACTTTTGGCAAAGTTACAACAACATGTTAGACAATGTAAAAGCTTGGCTATTACGAAACATGGGAAGTAAAATCGTTCTTGTTTTTGCTTGTCTAGTGATGGCAAGTTTCATTTCTTGGAACGTAAATGGTTGCCATGATTCTTTGAAACGGTATAACATTTTGTCTTCGTTGAAGTCCAATCATTATGCTGATTTTTATTTTTTACGAGAAACCCATTCTACAGTGGCTAATCAGGCGCAGTGGCAAGTAGTTTGGCGCGCGCCTATTTATTTCTCACATGGTACTTGTAATTCTGCTGGGGTTGCAGTGCTGTTTCCACGAAACAAAAATGTTGATGTTGTTTCTGTAAAAAGTGTCGTCAAGGGTCGTCTACTTCATTTGCATATTAAAATGGATGACACTTCCTTTCATTTGCTTAATATTTATGCTCCTTCAAGTGGAGATGATCGTTGTATTTTCTTTGAAAGTCTTCGTAATTTTCTCCTTGATTTTGATCTTGATACTGAAAATATTGTCATAGGGGGCGACTTTAATTGTACTCTTGTTCCTGATTTAGATAGGTCGTCTCATATTGAACCACATTTAAAGTCTTCGCAAGTTTTTTCTTCTCTTGTTCATCGCTGTAAGCTTTGAGATGCCTGGCGTTATTTTCATAAGCAGGCTCAAAATTTTACGTGGCAGAGAGGAGAGCAAAAAAGTCGCATTGATACTTTCTTCATCAACAAGAGGTTGACTTCGAAAATTAAATCTGTGTCTATTGATTCTCCTACTGATTTATCTGATCACTCTCTTGTTTCTCTTGTTTTAACTATGAATTCGAGTGTCAACAAAAATCCAGTTTGGTGTCTCAATACCAGTCTTCTTAACGATGAAAATTACTGTACTTTAATTAAGGAATTCTGGGAAGGTTGGCGTAATGAGAAGGATAGGTTTTCTTCTCTTCAGTCTTGGTGGGTTAAAGGAAAACAAAAGATTAAAGAATTGAGTCAGCAGTACAGCGCTGAACGAGTTCATCACTTTAAACGTTAAAAACAAAAGCTTATTGAGGAAATTCGTACTTTGGAAACATTGATTCATACTCAGCCTTCTCTGGAAACAAGATATCATCAGCAAAAAGACCTGTTAGACAGTTTTCAGAAACTTGATACCAGAGGTGCAGTTATTCCTTCTCGTTTTCAACAGCTCAATGATTCTGATACTAATTCACAGTTTTTCTTTTCTCTTGAAAAATACTAAGGCTGTCGTAAATCAATTACTTATCTCCAACGTGAAGATCATACAATTACTGAAAATCAGAGAGAAATTCGTCAACTTACTCGCCAGTTTTATCAAAACCTGTTTACTGCTGAGCCTGTTTCGCCCGAAGCACAAAATACTTTGCTTCATGATCTCTCTCAATTACCTGCTGACAAAGTTACGCAACTTGATGAACCCATTAGTCTTGACGCGTACACCGTTGCACTCAAGAACATTGCGAATGGTAAAACACCTGGTGTTGATGGCATTCCTTGTGAATTTTATAAAAAATTCTGGTCTCTATTGGGGAACGATTTTCACCAGGTTTTTCAAAAGTCAATTTCCGATGGCCTTCTTCCAACGTCCTGTCGTAGAGCTGTTATCACACTCCTTCCGAAACAAGGTGATAACTCCCTTCTTAAGAAGTGGAGACCTATCAGTTTGCTTTGCTCTGATTATAAAATTTTCACTAAAGCTTTATCGCTTCGCTTAAAGCAAGTTTTACAAGATATCATTCATGTTGATCAAAGTTATACTGTTCAAGGCAGACAGATTTTTGACAATATTCATTTGATTAGGGATTGCATTCATTTTCATAATGACATGAATCTTCCTCTTGGTATTCTTTCTTTGGATCAGGAAAAAGCTTTTGATCGTGTCAGTCATCATTATCTTTTTCAAACTCTGCATGCGTTCGGGTT
>LD353741.1:45938-57242 GCA_001465055.1 Ptychodera flava | reverse complement strand
CCGGTGGAGGTACGGAGCGCCTGCACACGACTGGGCTTTACAGTCTTCGTTTGTTTAAAGGGCGGTGGTCGTCGGAACGGCTCTAAAAGGTCGCTAGGGACCCCAACGACCAATATAAACACTGTATCCAAGCTACGTTTGCGATTGATGAAAGTTAAAACATGTTGGTCTTAATGTACATCGTGCAGCTATTTTGACATGATGCAGCTATGTATAGTGCATGAAATACTCATTGTTTGTAAACAAGAAAGTTGCACATGCGCAGTTCCGACGACCATTTCCCTTTCACAGCGTAGATTTGCTGGCATTGATATATGCAAAGATTACATCGATTGCTTATGTTAGAGTAACTCGATACTTTGTCAATAATTGAGCTGAACTTCAAGGGTCTGTACAGTGCCGATACCTTTCGTTACGGAACGAATGCATGTGGTTAGCGAAGCCCGCCTTGAAGATGTTATCAGTGAGGCCAATGTAAACCTTCTCCGTGTTGCCCTTCGATGATACCTTGGCCTTGTAAACCACTTCTTTGACTTGACAGTTACCCTTCAAGGAAGGGGCATGTAGACTTGTTATGGCAATTACAATCAGGTGGTCGATCTTTACGCTGGTCCCCGGTGATTACTCTCTTATTATGCGGTTTGATTATACTTGAACTACTCTTCATACGGCACTTTAACTGTGTTTCTATTGAAGATCTTGTGAAGTTATATATATATATATATATATATATATATATATATATATATATATATATATATATATATATACTGTTGTTCAGTAATCCTGAAACTGCGTAAGAAATTACGCAATCAAATTGGAATGTCCAAATTAGCAATATTGCATATGGTTTATCAGTCAACAACTTGTGTAAACATACATATTCCTACCGTCCCTTGTTTTTCCTAAAAATAAAGGTTAACATTCGACAAATCATATTTTCCGTTTATCTCTCCTCCTATTGGTCACATAATTCGATATGGCCCGCCACCAACAACAAATGAAGTCACTTTGCAATATGACGTATTTATCCACAAATGTGACAAAGTTATCATTATGCAACCTAACACCAATCAACAACTTCTCTCTGCCACATCTTTTCTTTCATTCGTTCGTCCGTCTATTCGTTCATTCAACCGCAAACCTACCTATCAACCATCTCGCTCAAAATTCATTCATTCATTCATTCATTCATTCATTCATTCATTCATTCATTCATTCATTCATTCATTCATTCATTCATTCATTCATTCATTCATTCATCAAGTAGTTTGTCGGTTCATATTCTTCCTAAAATGATTTATTTCGTATGCCTGTAATTACTGCTTCTCTGTTACTTTCAGTCATCCTAAGTGATACGGTCGATTGATCTAAATCAATGATTGATATTTTTTGTCTTTACTTTCAACTATTGTTTGCGTAGTTGCACGGCAATGTTCAGCATATACTTCCTGTGCCTTGTTATCGGCGTTGTAATCTCATCGCCAACTTACCAAAATGATGTCAAGCTAGACAGAATGATTGCATTGCTGAAGAGAACACATCATCTAGTGGAAGAGAACGACCTACAAAGTGAGTGACTCGATACTTACATTGGAACTGCACTTTCCCTTGACTGAAAGATATCCGTCTACAAGTCATTAAAGTTGATTAGTAGTCACCGATTTCGGTTAGAAAATGTGTATATCCTGATGGAAGCGTACAGTGTATCGCTGTCAAATTCTCGCTTTTCGAATTTCGGTTTGTTTAATTCTGAAAATAACGGCAGCCATCGTCTAAACTTGTTGTAATCACTAAATGTGATTGCCAAGACTTTTATCGGGAACTATTGTCGACCTTTCTGCGTGTGGCTAAGTCAAAACAGTGCTTGTTACCTTGGACTCGGAACCCATCTCCAAAGCTTGGTTTTTCCATATGATTTCTTAATTTAAATTATTCAGTAACATAGGAGCAAAAAGCGACTGTTGAAATCCTACTGAAATAAACTTCAGAAATGTTTGCTTTGTTATCCAGATATCTACACGATTGAACTGAAATTACTAGCAAAAGGCATACGTTCTGGTGAAATTCACTAGGTAGGAAAGTTATGTTTCTGCATCGCAGTTTTAATTACAACAGAACAGGTGAAATGTGGATTTTAGTGTTAATGGTTTTGTTTTTTAGAAAGAGCTTGGTGTTCAAATAACTTTGGATTTGAAAATAAGTGTTAAAGTCACATCCCCTGGTGTTTCACCGGTGTGAACTCCGATGGCGTTACCGTTACTACGTGTTCCCCTACAGACGGTAAGATTTCCTATGATCCATTTCAATTGTCAAACAAGCTCAAGTGTAGCGATGTTTCTCAATTCAATCCTGCAAATTTATAGCCTCTTCGTACAAATGTTCAATTCGGCCCTGCTGACTAGTCATCTGGCATTAAACTAACATTTCAGCTGAAGAATTTATTCATTTTTAAAAACATCCAACTGTGTACATGGTTTCTACTTTGACTGTGTTTCACACTAAACGTAGTCTCGATCAAATGTGATCCATCGACGTTGATTAATAATGGACAATGTCGTCCTATGGACGTCATAACCATTCTTCCTGTACTCCTCAAGACCTTCTCGAAGACTCAACCAATAACGTTACAATGTTCGCTGAGAAACGGTAAGAAAAACACCAGGCAGAACTGACCTATTCATTTCCTTTTCCAGATCCTTGTGGTGGAGATGCGTGCAAAGCAGGTGAAATTTGTTCAGTGACAGGTACTCAACCTCACGACCGTGGATTCCAGTGTGGTGGAGGACAATCATGTAAGTAAACTTTTTTCCCCCTTGTCTGTTTTATCTTAATTTTAGAATTTTACATTTGTTGAAATATGAATATTGTATCATAAACAAAGAGAATGAAACACATTTAATCTTACACTGTCCTCTATTAAAGATACGCGTACATGAAATAAATTGAAAAGGGATTATGCAAAGATGAAAATCTCTGTGACATTATTATGCGTGGAGTCCATCAGCAGTGTGAGGTCAAAACAGTGCAAACGTTTCTAATCTACACAGTCCGCTTTATGGTCGCTGACCCAACAGGCCTATTAGTAAGTTTTTTGTATATTAACTTTTTTCTTCTTTTGATGTGACAATTCAGCAGTTGTCGTCGGACTTTCGCAGATAGACGTTCAAATATGTGGTTTGTGTACCCAGACTGGTCGAACCTGTGTCCAGTTACCTGGCAACGACCTCGGCTGTTTCTATCCGTAGAATTAACACTACTTTCAGGTAAAATATGAATTATTGTGTAATTCTTGTAGATATTCTATCACAATCACCTAAGGAAAAATCGTTTAGAAGTAAGCTGTCACCATTCAATGCTAGTCGGCACACTTCGAAATATTCCAAGCGGCGCCCTACTGAATACAGTGAAGTGACATCACTTTTATGGACATCGATCCATAGTTTTGTTGTACAGATGGTGATTTTGTATATCTGCCATGGTGGACATTTGGAAATGAATCATACAGTGTCTGAAATACAAACCATTTACTAGACTTAACAAAAAGACAATCTAAAATGTAAATTATCCCTATGACAAAACTGTGCAGGTGACTTTAATGACGATTGTGAAATCATTTTCATGGCAGTTATGATTCTTTTAATAATAATAATAATAATAATAATAACAATAATAATAATAATAATAATAAGTGAAATTTCTATTTCTTCGTTGCAGATATAAGCATTACAATGGTGACGTTGTTTTCGATATCTCGACCTCCTAAGCCCGATCCAATAATTTTACCGGTTAGACCGTCATATGCTGGAGTACAGAGTGTTAAAATACCTGGAGAATAAATGAATGATTTTGTATTGTTGTAATGGTAATTCACAGATTATTTTATGGAATATTTTTCGATCGCAGTTTTCTTTGTTGTAAACAGTTTGTAGGACGCAACGCTACGAGTTATTCATAAGTTGGTAAAAGTTAGTACATAGCTGCCTTAGTACAAGATAATCACCGTGTATCAAAGACAACACCCAATAGGTCTTACTATAATCAATTGGTAGCGAACACACCTTACGTTTGATCAAAGTTAAGACCTTGTGACATAAATTATAATTAGACAGTCTAAATTACTCCCTCTTGAATTAATTCAAAAACAAATAATAAAACAAACTTGCAGTATGAATATGAAAGCGAGTCATCTTCTGTATAAACACCGAGGAGGGACATTTTATTATCCTTACCGTAGACTGCTTTGTGACCTGTTCTTGTAAGATTCGAATTTTAAAGTTCCCATATCAAAATTCCAAGCAAGATAAAAATTGTACCATACATAGCAGACATTCCGCTCCGATGTGATTTTTTACAGGCACTGACACAACTGTGCTACAGTAAACACAACAAAGACACCCAATGGCTGAAGCAGGGACTGATACACAGATCTGTCAACCAGCACTGCGTATGCATGACTGCATACAGTGCTGTACTCACAGTGATGTGACAGGGTCTGAAATTTCTGACTGTAGCATCTATAAGACTTTGTACAGAGCTATACGTGAAAATGTTAGACCTGATTCCGGCCATTGCATAAGGCTCTGCAGTTGGTAATTTTCTAACTCTACAATCATAGACAGTTGAGCTACTGTCTATGCTACAATAGGCTCTGTAGATTATATACTTTACACGGCTCTGTACACACACCCCTGTGTTTCTGTCACGATTTCACTTCACTGGCTACAGTTATTATCGGGCCTGAATCAGATCTGCTCATACAACTCTGAAAGCTGTCCAACATTTCAAGCTCTGTACCAGAGGTTATTTCCCGGGTTACAGGTTTTAATCAATACCTGAAAGGTTTACAGACATATCCTGAAATCTGTCTGTGGTTTTCTTGCAGTATAGCGTACTTCTTGGCAACGATTGAAAGTTATCAAAAAATGAGAGAGAGAGAGAGAGAGAGAGAGAGAGAGAGAGAGAGAGAGAGAGATTTGCCTGGAAGGAAATGATTTATCTACTCCACCGTGTCCACATTTACTCTGAAAGATCTACACAAAACTGTTCGAACGCATCAACCCCGAAACAAATGTACTTGACATTGCACCTTGTACACACAACAAAGATAATCTTCAACTACATGTAATCTGTCTGTCTGGGAACAACATCTGCCTGATGGTTTCCGTTCTGAAACATCGCAAATGAGTTCCCTGTTAATCCCACTTGCAGTTTACACAATGGATGCTCTGGCTAGGTCCTCAACCCTTACAGTATACTTTGGTTCGAATTAAAACTTCATAGCTTGAAAAAGTTGCAAGTTAAAAGTAAGTTAATACAACTCAAATCAGTGTTTTTTTCCCACACGTCCACCATGGTCGTAAAATTTACCTGCCTGGCAAAACCTACCTCAGACAGGAGGTTATTTTCTACTTAAACAAAAGTATTAAAAGTGTCGATTACGTTTTACTACATCAAATAGGTTTCTTCAGATATGCCATAAATGTCTGTATGTTGTTTGTGAAACGGTTGTTATCGGTCAAAGTGTAGTACTTCAAGTTTATTCCCAGCCTGTCAAATTGACGACAAAACTTGGTAACATTCAAGCATAATCACCAATTATGGTTTTTACTATGGTTTTAGTGCTACAATACATGACTTAGAATTTAAGTGCAATCATTGATGGCCAATGAGACGATCACCGCAATTACTATCATCTCTCTGTGTTCCATCGCTACACATTCTCTACCAGACGTTGGTAATTATATGACACCCACAGTTATTCTTTTTTCAAGGGACTGAAAACACATGACTCCGTATCACACTATTTATTCAACGTCAAACATCACAATTTTTCTTTGGTCTATTAGTATTTCATTAGTCTGTGTAGGGTAGCAGAATGTGCCTAATGATGTTCAATAATTTCAACTTTTTTTTAGTCCAAAACATTGTCACCCGTAGGCCTACAGGAACATCAACGATGATAACCACAGACAAGGAGATTTTTTTCTCCTTGTCTGTACGAGAACTAGAAAGTGTGTATGCTGCCTTCCTTTCTCGCAGCTTTCATATACGACAGAAACGAAATCAAAATAGATCGCCTTTGTATGGTTCGCCTTTGTATCCGTAACTTCCATAAACATTATATTAGGCCTAATGTGATTTTATCATTGCCGACAAAAACGAATCGTCTAGAGGCCAAACCTGGTCGCTAAAAAGTGACATGAATTAATTTTGCAATTTAGAAAAAAATGCCATACGCAATTTTAGGAATACTGCTGTGTATTAAAAATTAATTAAGGCAAATAATATTGCAAACGCACAGCTCCCACTATTGTTGACGTCATTGAGTTGTCCAATCATTGTTAACATCGCATAGCTTCCTTCAATTGTTGAGGACTTTACCCTCAGCAGTACAATTTCTCCTCACATGAAATATGGAAAAGATCAGACAATTTTATTAGTGGTTCTTTTTTCGGGATAATCTACCAATAGAATACCAGCAATCTAGATGCCAGTTTTTCATGTGTTTTCCGACATGATTCACGATAAAAATTACTGAAAAAGTAACTTACAGCTCCTTTCGATGGACTTTTGTTGCTTTTACATTCATATAAAAATAGACATGGAGCACGTTTCACTTTTATAGGTGAGATGAAAAAAGTTTACATCTTTTGAGCCTCAATTGCCATGGGAAACATGACAAAGTTCATTTTTGAAAAACGTAATTGCTATGGATTTCCTAAACGTTCTTTCGAAGAAAAGGAAAGTTTCGAAAAGTTTGTTTGTCGTAGAGCATTGTGGGTCTGAGAATGAGATCGAGGCTGTGGCAGACGCCATATTTCAGTGATTCATTTCTTCGAGTGGAAATAGAGTGTGTACACGGCCATAAAACCGGCTTTCTTCTTTATTTGGACATACACCTGGAGCAATGTCGGTCCGATTTGTTGTCACAAAACCGGACGAAGAACCCCGTGCGACGAGTACGAGTGATGCCGATGGCGGAGCCGCGCCTGAAGACGTACAGATACTAGATTTTGGACGGGACTCGTTCAGATATGGTATGTCAGTATGTATTACTCATTAGCTGACAGTTCATCCAGTTGAACTTCCCGTTAGTGAATGTTGTTCCAAGCTTTCTATATTTAGAAGTTAGAAGTAAGATGTGAAAGCTGCTCTACTGTCTGAATATGTGCGCAGCAGTGCGCTAGCAACTGATCTCTAATCGGTGACATTTCAGTGGCAGCACCGGAGAACGTTTAGATTTCATTCATACAAACCATGGAGCTACCAAAAGAGGGTAGCTCCATGTACATGTATACAAAGTCATTTTACAGTTCCTCCACATGACTGAGGTCATGCTCTTCCTGTCAAATAAGACGACAGTCCCTCTCGTCTTCTTTGCCTAAGTGGCAGGTGCCACGGAGTATGATCGTCCCCACAAGCAAGGGGCGAAGGCTCAAGGGCGAGTCATGTCGAGCGAACCTTTCGAACTGCAGGCCACAATGGCACAAGCAACAGTCGACAGTCCCAGTCTTACCAAATCCCTAATCAGTAGATGCGTGAATTCTGACCCGCATAAAATCTCGGTTTTCTGTAGAAAAGCGCTAACAACGGTTGTGCAACCTGTGTTAACGACAGTGCGAGAGATATGCGCTTTACCGTAATAACAATCAAAACCGGACGAAATCAAAATAAGCATTTCATAGCTTGGATTGGTTGCGGGTGATTACTTGACACGGATGACCCAAAACGCGTACATGTGGGATGTATCCCCGGCGCGTATCACGCCACACTAGATTTATTACGGAACTTCAATCGCAGTGATTTTAGCAAGCGGAACCTCATATGTACAGTTCTTTCATCTGAGACTATACGAAAGCTTAGATGTTTAGGTTGTCCCTCGATCGGAAAATGTAATCGGCGCTGAATGCCGCAAATACAGTGGGCAAAAATACATTTGTAAAACCAGCTAAATTCGAGAATAATGCTTGTCTTAAGTTTTTCTAGCTTCGTTAATTCATTTTGATAATGCTAATTTAAGATCTTGGCGCTAGAGATGAAGTATGTGTAGTGTTGATCATTCAATCACTGCAATGCTCAAAGTCAAGTCTCCCTTGAAACTGAAAGTGCGATTACAGGAAGTAGTTTATTATTCAGTGCTGTGTTCAAGTCCAAAAGTGCAGTCACCAGAGGTTTATATGCCAATAAAACAAAATATCAAACAGTATGGAATATCAAGGCACATCGGGTTTTTGATATTGCATCATTTATTCGACAGACTCTCACCTCTAGTACCTGGAGTGTGTGGTGCCTGGCAATGACAGGTACAACTTACAAGTGTAGATTATGAATTATATATAATGTCAGCTGACAAATAAATTATAAATACAAAATGGCATGGTGTCATATTTCAGTCTTCTATTGACTAATTAATGGATACATACTTAACCACAAACAATATTTCTATCTTCTCATGCTGCTAGGAAATAAAATACAGCCAAGAAAACCTGGTAAGGCATCTGCAATATTTCTACTAAATGTTGCATTAGCAGAGAGAATTTGTTGCTTTGTTCGTGATGTTCTATTTGCTATATTGCAGTTTGTTCTTGTGAGGTCAGATGACACTGTCATCTATATGTTCATATTGTGTATGTGTACACATATGTATGTATTTTCATCCACTGCAAGGATTTTTACAAATCTAGTGCTCATATCACATTTGTATTGTGCACAGGTGCATCATGCATGAATGTGCCTGTCCTAATATATGCAAATGAGTGCAGTTAAAATGTTGGGAAAATTGGTAAAAACCAGAAGCATGGATTGACCAGTACTGTTTAGTTTGCTTTGTATAGTATGTAGGTAATTGAGTTGAGTTATTTTAGATTTTTATAAGATATTTATGTTACTACTTGTAGATTGTGCACAGCAATTTTCAATGTTTAAATGAATTTGGTGTTTCTCTTACTTAGTTTCTTCATTATAGATCAAGAGATCTTGAGACATTCGTGTCATAATAAGACATTGCTAGTAAGCATAATATATATTTTGAGATATTTGTTGGTTGTTTGGCAAAATTTTAATTGGTTTTGGAGCTAGGGTGATTGCTTTTAAACTTGGTTGACAGATACTATTGGTGATCATATTGTTTTAAGAATATACTTTGAGGAGAGTTTTCCATTTTGATTAGAAAAAACAAATTTTGTATTGCAGTAACTTGCTGGTGTTTTCATTGAAACATTTTGGAATTATAACTAAATACCAATTGCAAGGGTTTTTCCTAAGTAATCACTGACCGTAGATCTGACGTCAGGAGCTGTGTTACTGCTAGGATCATTTTGAGTTGTGCAGTTTTGATACAAATTGTTAAATGCTGACGCAAGTTACACATTTATTAATGATTGAAGAATTTTTGGAAGAACCATAGCCAGAGATTAGAATCATAAGATGTTGTTATTGCTTTGTTTGGTAAACACAAGTGAAATAATGATTTCAGCACAGGTAAAACATGTCCCTGCATGTAGACAGATTGCATAACTATTGGCTGTTGGCTTGTAGAATGCCGGTATTGTCCTGTGTTGCACTATGTATTCAGGTGGAGGTGAAAATCCAATTAGCATATGTGCAAGGGTGGTGCCCCAGCAAATCATTGAATTACAACACAATACAAAGGAGTCAATTCATATTAATATTCTGACCATACATTGTACCTGTTCACAAATTTCAAGTGATTTTATCTCCAAGCCAAATTGCAACCATAGATTCTTTGCCCAATGTCTTTATTTGTGTGTATTTTTGTACAGTGTACCAGCTCTGACACTTTGTGACTCTGCAAATATCCAAATAATTGTGTAATAAATTCTAAGTGAAGACAAAAATAAAAGAGATTTACTTAGTTTTTTACTCAGATAAAACACTGCAATAATTCAGTGTAACCTCTGAAAAGAATGCTCTGTACAGTTTGTCTAGAGCTGTTAAAGATCAATTAATCATACCTGGATGCAATTTACTGTGTCCTGTATTTTTGTGCAATGAACACAGAATATTATTAGTCAGTCATAAAAAAGGCTCTCACTGATTTATCATCAAATCTTGATTTTGTCACAAAATCTGAAATTATTTTTTCTGCTTTTCAGTATCAAATTTAAACTATCCTGCCATAAAGGTTGAAGCTTTCATTTTCATCGCATCAATGCTTGGATGGTAGATAGCCATGAATTAGATGTTGTCGAATTAGCCATTTGGTCCACGTGGTCATTAATTAGATGTTGTCACATTGGCCATTTTGTCCATTTGACCATGCAGCGTAGGACGACATACGGTATTTAGACATGTAGGTGCTCACCTTCTGGTTAATCACATCTGATGCAGAAAACCAAGATTGGGGCTGTTATTGATATAAAAGTGGGACAATAGTTGATCCAAATGCATACATGTCTACTACACAAATCATTCAGACATTTTCAAGGCAACGAATGCTGGGTTGACATTTTGTTATGTTGCAGAGATTTGTTTGTCTATGATTATGAAGGTTTGATTTGATAAGTTGTATTGATATAGAATAACCAGGGAGCAGATGATATTACATTATTATTATTCCGTTCATATTTCATGTAGTATTGAACAAGACAGCCCCCAACACTAGCAAAGTAAAT
Organism: Ptychodera flava; assembly: GCA_001465055.1. Lineage (NCBI taxonomy): Eukaryota > Metazoa > Hemichordata > Enteropneusta > Ptychoderidae > Ptychodera > Ptychodera flava. Next base: position 46,605 of record LD353741.1, on the reverse strand, counting down.
TTTTAAACAGATAATATTGACTTGCGAGATTCCAATCCTGTAGACTGCTTTCGTCAACAAAATCAGGTTATTTTATTACTTTGATAATAGCATGGCAGTATATTACATAAGCACAGCGTTTCATGGCAGTATATTAAAATAGAGGCTAAAACACGGAACAGATGGCAAGTATGCACATCAGAAATGTTATACTGTCTTGTAAAAAACAATCCTTAACTACAGGAACAGATAATTACAAGCTTTAACAATATAATTATTATAGTTTTAAGTATTTTGAAGTTTTTAATGCTTATGTTTTCCATGAGCTATCATGCTGCATTAAAGCTCTGTTATTTTCCTGTATCAGCCGTGATTTTTAAGAAAATCACTTTTTACATTTTATTTTTACATTTGTTCAGTCCATAGACACTAAATTTGAGAAAAATTACTTCGTCTTAGTGTGTCAGAAGGCAAGATATTTACTTGCTAACACTGTCTATAAGTACATTGGTAAATACAGACTCTTTAGGTACACAATAATTCCATTGTGGTGCTTCTTTGAGAAATCAGGTCATGAACTGTAAGCTTGGATGGAATGCAGTGAAAGGAATGTCCTTGCACAAATCATTGTACATTGATTCTCAGTGACTAGGTTTGCTGTTCCCCATCCAGTACAACAACTGAATCA